>CATKHK010000035.1:304277-429146 GCA_949751835.1 Blepharisma japonicum | reverse complement strand
TATTATATCTTGCTTCTGATAAATGAGTTATAACATTGCAGCCATTTATATAGGCTTCACCTTTCGTTGGACCATACTCTCCAGTTAAAATTCTAAAAGTAGACGTCTTCCCTGCTCCATTAACACCCAGTAATGCAAAAGCTTCTTGAAATGGAACAATAAACGAAATTTCTTCAATTGCGACTTTTACTTGAGACTTACCGAACATAGTTCCGTATACTTTTCTAACCCCAGAAACTTTAACTGCGACTTCTTTTGGATCTGTTTTGGCAGCCACCTCTTTAGCGTTTTCTACATCATCGTCAGGTCTATATTCACTTTCACCTGGATCTCTTGCTGAACCAATATTTCTCACCCACTGGACATTTCCTAGCCACTCAATTAAAAATATCAAAATAATCCCGAGTACTGTATGGAAGCCAAGGAAAAAGACGTCAGCACCTGCGATATCCCAAGCCAATGGTGCTTGCACTTTTTCTCCGTAGGCAGATGCATAAGCTTCTCTATTAGAAACATTCATAATTCCGAAAGAAAAGCAAAACATTGGCGATGCTAGTCTAAAAATGTACTGGAGCCCATCAGCTACATCTCTTGTATTATCAGAAATGAGTCTCAAGGTTCAGACAACTGTAGCTGCTACAGCTCCCATAATCAAATTATAAATGAAGATATAAAACTGTGCTATTGAGTAATTCTTGAATAAAAAGCTTGAAGCATAAGTATGTGGACAAATTGCGACCCCGAACAGTATAAAGAGTATTCAAGTTGCGGTATAGATTTCGGTATTTTCAGTTAAACTTTTAAGATCAAAAGCTTGAATCATTAAAACAGATAAAATTCCAGGCACCATAAATTTCAACAAATCCCATGTATAAGATGACAGCCAATAAGCAGGGATAGAAACTCCGCTGACCAGATGCTGGTGCTTAACATTATTTTCTCTTTCTTTTACAATAAAAGTTACGAGTCCAGTCGGAATAAACGCCATTCCAATAGCAAAAATCATTGAAACATAAAAGGTCCCTGCATTTCTTGCCAAGTTCTGTTGCTTTTTAGTTAAAGGTAAAGGTCAATTGTGCATTGAAATTTTCAAATTCTGTCCAAGAGCATATTGCGCTACTGCTTCTCCTAGCAAATTTGCGTATGTAGGAGCAGCTTGGATTGCAGTCGTGTTATGGAAAATCGCTACAGAAAACTGTTTAGTATTATTATCAGTTTGATAGAAGTAATAAGAACCCATTCTATATGGATGATGATCTCTTTCATCATACACATCCTGATCAAAGTCACTAATAGTTGAAGAAGATAAATCATCATTTATTAATTTTGATGTAGAATATTGGCGATTCATGTTATGAACAATGATTTCTTTTGCGTTAGATGATAAAACTGGATCAGATGTATCATAGTTCCATAGAACGTCTTGAGGAGTGCTGTATTTATCTATAGTTAATTTCCAATTTTTTTGATCGTCAAATACGCTAACTTTGGTAAGTAGGGCAAGACCCCCAATAACCAGAAGTAGGGGCAAAAAGATTTCTAAAACAAACCCTTTCAAGTCTCTCCATGAATATACTACACGCTTTTGAATTAATGCAAGGAAATGAGAAAAGAAAAGAACTCCTTTAAGACGATCTTCAGCAATATTAAATTTGCGAGCTTCTGCAAGATCAGTTTCAAACTGAGAACCATCAAAAGTATGTTCAGAGCTGCTTTCGTCTCTTTTAATACTTTTTCGTTTTTCTAAAACACTTTCATCGTCACCTCTAGCAACCCTTATGAAGACTTCTTCAAGCGTAGTTACAGATATTCCATAGTTTTCAATTTTTAGATCTGCTGTTCTTCTGTCGATTTCTTTGAATAGCTGGCTAAAGATAATTGATGCAGCGAGAGGAAGTTGGTATGATGTTTCCGCTGAAACTTCAGTCAGAATTTCCACATCTGGAACATATTTTTTAATAAGGTCAGTGACCTGATTAGAGTATTCTTTTCCACTTGCCTCGATTTTTCTATTAATAGTGAGGTTATAACCAACTCCGAACCTTTTCTTTAAAAACAAAGGACTTCCTAAACAGTGTACTTTTCCTTCAGCCATAATGGCAATTCTATCAGCAAGAATATCAGCTTCTTCCATATAATGTGTTGTTAAAATGATGATTCTATCTTTCTTATCATTTCTCAACATATCCCACATTCTTCTTCTTGCAGTCAAGTCCATTCCAGAAGTTGGCTCGTCAAGCATAACTATCCTTGAGCCTCCAATTAAAGCAATAGATAAAGAAAGCTTTCTCTTTTGGCCTCCTGATAGATTTCCCGCCTTAGTATTCTTTTTATCTTGAAGTTCGACTTCGGTAAGCTTTTCGTCAATTGCTTTCTTGATTTCTTCTTTATCAGTCATTCCTTTAAACCTGCTGAACATTAAAAGATGCTCATAAACGGTCAGATTTTTGAATAGGACATCATGCTGTGGACAAACACCAAGATTTTTCCTAATTTCGCCCATCTCTGTGTTGAAGTTAAATCCATTGACAGTCATAGTTCCAGATGTTGGCTTTAGAAGCCCAGTCAGCATCGATAAAGTTGTAGTCTTACCAGCACCATTATGTCCAAGCAAAGCAAATATCTGTCCTTTAAACATATCTAAGTCTAAGCCATCAACAGCAGCTTTTCCCCCAAAGTGTTTCCTTAGTCCTCTAACTACCATTGCCTGTCCTGATTCGATTTGTTTCAGAAGTTGAGGATCTGCATCTTCAATTTTATCATTATTTTTTAGCTCTCTCCTTCGTTTTTCTTCTTCTTCCTTGATTCCAGCTAATTCTTGTTCACTGAATTCTGAGTCATTTGAGTGATGCCCCATCCAAAATGATTTAGTAAAAGGGAAATACCACTTCAAGGCAACTCCATATTCTGAAGGAATTACTTTGTCGAAATAAAAGGCGAGAAGGAAATATACAATAGTATCGATAGTAAGCATAATCAGTGCAGTAGCAACTGTGTAATTTTCATAAACATCCCCAGCTGTAGAAAAATCAACTTCAACTTGATTTGCTTGAAGACTAATGAGAGTATAAAATCCTGTAGCCATCGCTACTGTATTGAAAATCGATAAACCCACTTTTGTTCCTCGAGGAGTAGTATTGGTAACAGCAAACAGAGTGAAGTAAGTAATGAAAAACATCAAAACTCCAACCAATATTGCAGTTTTGGCTTTAGAAAAAAATGATGAAATCAAAAAGCAAAACCCTATGCATGATAAACCGTACAAGAAAAACATCAAAAAGACCAAAAATTTATTGGAGTAGTTGAATAACTCTCAGCCGATAAAAGTTGAAAGGACACTAATAATTCCGAAAATTACTACGTACATGATGATTCAAGAAAGAAAGTAAGGGGTATCAGTAAGTCCCATCATTTTCATAGCTTCTTTAACCTTTGTTTCTTTTTCTGTTGTCATCTTATTAATAAGTCTTGAAACAGGCACAAGCGATGTAATGAACATAAAAAATCCCAATGTCCCAGCAAACCCGCTCATAAAGTTATCTTCGATATATTTCATCCCGTGCATAGGAACAAATCCAAACTGTAAGTAAGCTCCATCCTCGACTTCATTTAGGTAGAAGTTATATATCATGTTCTGAAGGTCAAAGAACCCGCTATTTGCGAAATCATGTTGATAGGTTGTTATTACACTTTTCTGGTATTTATTCACCGCCGTAAAATAGCTTGTAGAGAAAATATCCCAAGGATCTCCGTAGACGCTTTGGTCATCTGGATCTGTATTGGTAAAGTTGTAGCGAATCCATATTGTTGAGTTAGGATAGTTCATCTTTATTCCGACAGCAAAGCAAAGTTTTGTATGACCTTTATCATCGTAGTTTGAATCTGTTATATAATCTTCTAGTTTATCCATTGTAGCGAATTTCATTGGTATGATTTGGCGATCTGTATGATTCTGCATTTTGAGCCAAACATTTTCAGTTAAGTAGTCTGCAAGCGCTTTGGAAGTGAGGTCACCTGTTTCATCGACAATTGCCCAAGTCCAGCCATACTTGATAACTTGTTCGCACCATTTAAAAGGCGTGTAGCTAAGGGGATTCGGATTGTAGTTATACAGCCCTTTGTTGTAGGAGTTTATAGGTCCAACAATTTGTAAGTCTTTATCTAGGTATGATTTGGCACTTTTGTGCTCTGATGGTAAAGCTAACCTTAACAGAACCATGAACACAATGAGAAGAATTGGGAACAGAATTTCACACATTGACCCAAAAAGCTCTCGCCTCCATAAAAGCCAGTTTTTAAACAGCAACGCTCGTAGGTGGCCTACTACCGTCATATTTATTCGACAAATTATCTGGTGAGATATATGAATTTCGTGCTGGAGAAATAATAAAACAAGGAAAAATTGCCTTTGGATAGACAAGCGAAGAAAAGGGTATAAAAAATTGCAAAGAAGCCAGAGTCTAAGATTTAGAGTTGTTATTTAATATTGCTTGAGTTTAGATAAATTTGTACCAGCAACTTTTATGGCTTTAAGAGAGCGCTATTTAAATAATAAAATATGCAAAATGATATTTTATCTTATTCATGAAGGGAAAATATCTATGACTCACCGTTTTTGAAAATTTGTAAAATCTCAAATTGAAATATAATTTATTCTTGATATTAATATAATAAAGAAACCAATAATATAAAAGGATTTGATTACGGAAATCGAGTGATCTGCCTTTTATCAAAGCGAAAAATATTATTAGCATAGAATTCTTGCATTTCGTTAATAAATAAAATGAGATTAATCTCCAATATTTTGATAGGTTTTCAATTGCTTTCCGTTAAAAATTTTTTAGAGAAATAGTAGAGCTTTGAATTGAAAAGAATGAGGATGTTTTAGGATAAACTATAGGATATTATATCAAATTTTCGCTAAAATTAAAATAATAAAAAAACGAAACAGAATTTGATTTTAACAAACTTTGAAGACACTTAAAAAGTTTAAATAATAAACATAAGCGCAGCTAAATTTTATCCTTTATTTCTCATAATTTCTCTCAGACTCCCTATAGTTCCTTCTTTCTCCAAATAAAATTAAGATGGATACAGAATATGACTATTTATATAAAATTGTGCTTATAGGGGATTCAGGAGTAGGCAAGTCAAACATTCTTCTTCGATTCACCCGAAATGAATTTAACAAGGAATCCAAGTCTACAATAGGTGTTGAATTTTCTCAAAAGAATATAAAAATAGGTGGAAAAACCATAAGGATTCAGATTTGGGACACAGCTGGGCAGGACAGGTTCCGAGCTATTACGTCAACTTATTACAGAGGGGCAATAGGCGCCTTACTTGTATATGATATTTGCAACCACAGCAGCTTTGATCATCTTGACAGGTGGTTGAAAGAATTAAGAGATCATGTGGATCCAGAGAGTGTTATTGTAATGCTCGTAGGAAATAAATGCGACCTAGAGGAAAAAAGAGCAGTTAGGTCAGAAGATGCCCTTAGCTTTTCGCAGAGAAGCAATATGGCCTTTATGGAAACTTCAGCACTAGAATCAACCAATATCGAGCAAGCTTTTGAAAAGCTCGTGAGCTTGATATAT
Organism: Blepharisma japonicum; assembly: GCA_949751835.1. Classification (NCBI taxonomy): domain Eukaryota; phylum Ciliophora; class Heterotrichea; order Heterotrichida; family Blepharismidae; genus Blepharisma; species Blepharisma japonicum. The sequence continues at coordinate 423,546 of CATKHK010000035.1, read as the reverse complement.
GAAGAAACTATCAAAAACCCTGCCAGCTCCAGAAAAAGTGAGAGTTCTGTTGTAGGTCCTACAAAGAAAATAGAAAATAATACAGAAGTAAAAGTCAATATCCAAAAACCCCAGAAAAATAAAAGTAGCTGTTGTTAAAATACTAATTTCTTTGCATAATAATGGAAAATTTTTCATCTAAAAAAGTCGATGCGACTGTGGAAGAAGACAAATTTAACGTGTTTTACAAAGATTTTTATGAAGTAAAGCTTAAGCCCTACATCAAAAAGGTGAAGTATAATAATTTTAGCTGTTCAGTTAGCTGCATCAATGATAAAGAAGTCAATCAAGAATGCTTAACTAATTGTGGTGCAAAGGAAAAGAAGTTTTTTCAGCATATAGAAGATGTACTCTTGCCAAGGATAGCACACTATGGGAAGTGCATTGATGTTTGTGAAGGTAAGGAAGATAATGCAAAATGTGTAGCAAGATGCTGTAGTGAGACTTTGGAATTATTAAAACAAATAGACGTACACAAAGAAATGGGACAATTTATTAACTAAGTGTTTTTTATTGGCGGGAGATCTAAGGAGGATTTTGTATTCTGAAAGATTAAACTATGGGAATTCCTTTTATGTCTAATAGGGTTTTTAAATGAAGTGTTTATGGTGTTGCAGCCTTCATCCCGTGTTAAGCTTAGGTCTTGACTTCGTTCAGTTTTGCATTCTTTGTCTTCTCCTATTCAGTTTACAAGAGTTCCTAGATTCCTATAGAGATCCTCTCGTTTCTTTTTAATTGAGTTAGGATTCTCGCCTGTTTTTAATAATGTTCTGCAGAGTGCTAAGACCAAAACAGCTGTCAGCTCTAATTGTCTCTTTGCTAGATCGTTGTTTTGAGATATTTTATTAATATCTTCTTGCTTTCCCATCACCTTTAATATATCAAAAATCTCTATTTTATCAGCTTTTCGATTTATTTCTTGATAAACTTGCTCAAGTGTCCTTGCAATCATGGTTACATCTTGATTATCTCTTTTAATAGACTCAAACCTGCTTATCACATTTTGCATGGAGCTTTCCAAAGCTTTTTGTGAATTGCAAATGGCAAGAATCTGTGATTGAGTTTGAGAGTGCTTTGTATTATTCATATTCAATTGCTCTGAAAATATAGATTTTGTGACAAAGTTAGGAAGCTGCTGTTTTAATGCTTCTAAATCATCTTTAGATGATTTCTCAAGCAAAATTTCGTCAAATCGTTCCAGCACAAAGCTGAATTTGGTAACTGAAGTTTGAGCTGCTTCTGAGTGAGATCTCATTTCAGAAATGGCAGAGCTTATGTCAATTCTCAGCTCTTTCATTTCTGATTTGTTTATTTTGTCTTCAACGCTTTTACGGATATCGCTGATATCTTGACTCCATGGTGAACTTTCAATATATTCTTTTAGTGAAAAAACCTTTGATTCTGTTTTCTCTCGAACTAGCTCGAATGTATTTTTAACATAATCCATTTTAGTGCTCATCATTTCAATATTTTCTTTCAAATAATCTTCGCATTTCTTGATTTTTTCTATAGTATCTTTATTTTCGTTTTCTAATTTTTCGAAATTTTGATTAATTTCTTCAACTAGCTCAATGACCTCCTCCTTTGTTTCAAAGCTTTTCATAGTATTTTCTAATTTATTGATCATTGTTCGGGATTCTTCAACTTCTGATTTCAATGCAAAATTTTCAGATTTCTCTTTTTGTTCTTCAAAAATGAGCAAGGGAGTCATTGTATCTACATATTTTTTTATATCTTGAAGTTCTTTCGTATTAGCCTTTGCATACAGAGCAGTTTTGATGTCTTTGATATTTTCCTTATTATCGAGATCAGCATATGTAAGGACGTTGACTTCATTTCTCATCTCGCTTATCAAAATATTAAACCTTGCAAATTCTCCTGAAACGCTTCTATTTATGTCATTCATGTAACTTTTATAGTCAAAAAACAATTTTTTGACTGAATCTACTTCTTCAGAATTTTCTGCTTTGGATTTTAAACAAATTATTTCAGTTATCGAATAATTTTTGTCATTAGGAAGATTCATTGATTCTTTTATTGCTGATATTTCTTCAATAAAAGCACTTAATGGCTTGAGTGTTTCTTTCAGTTGGTCAATTTGAAGTTGTAGAGAGATTGGCTCCTCTGGAAAAGATTGTTCCATCTATTTATTTTATTTACATTATTAATCAGATGAAATAATTGAGTTTACAAATTTTAAGAATCTAGCACTATACGCTTCACTGTTGATTGATGAAATATCCTCTTTATCTACGTTTGGCTTGATAATACTTTTGCTGATCGTCTCGATTTTCTTAAGGCTGTTGTAAGTTTGCAAATAATCAATGATCCCAACAATGTATGCATTTTCTTTATCTTTGTCTGAAGATTTTAAGTAATGCTTACTATTACTAGGAGTTGGGGTACCAATTCCAAGTAACAAGGAGTAGTCCATAATATTTAGCTTTGAAAATAACTTTGAATCTTCATATATCTTTTGCTTCAAAGCTAAGCTATCACTGTAACTTACATATAGATTTTTCTGAGTTCTTAAAAAATCAAGATCTTTATAAATGAGATCATTAGTGAGGTCAGCTAATGAGTCAGCCTGCTGGCCATGGATGGATTCTCTGTCAAGTTTGCTTCCTTTCATATCGAAAATTGCCTTTAGATTCATAGGTGGAAAAATATTTTGCATAATGATTAATTGAAGATGGCTGTTTTGAAATTTCAATGAAAAAAACCCTAATAATCTTGCTATGATAGAATTTGGGTGATTTTCTATATGATGGTGATAATTTTTCAATAAAACTTCTAGCAGAACTTTCTTTTCTTCTCTAGTAATAGTTTTTATTATATATTTTTTGTCATGTGTAAAATAAAAAAACGCTGAACTTCTCCCACCTTTGTTTCCTGTATTTTTCTTGATCATAGAAATATTGAATACTGGATGAAACGATGAAATCATATCATGATCATTTATTCCTTCTAAACTTCGCAAATGTCTGAACACCAGTGGAGCATATTCCACGATTTTGCAATGAAATCTCATGACTATATATTTTTTACAGTAATTAATTAATGTGCCATCTAGTTCAATTTTCGATAAATCTTCTTGTGTCATTTCGAACTCATAGACTTGCTTATAAAAATCAACACTTCATTGAAATTACCTTCAAAACATAAAATCTTTTTCCTCCTGCATATAATCCTTTTCCTGAGAGCTTTTCAAAAAAATCAAACAGACTGACACAAGTGAAGTCAAAACGGCGTCAGCGTAAACTGACTGGAACATATGGGTGTAAGAGGATTCATAGACACTGGAAATTCTAACATCAGCAAGGGATGTCCCAATTTCACTTGTGGCTTCGTTTAAAATGGATGTAATTGTGTTTTTAAAAATTTTTGGATTTCGGAGGCCAAGTCTTTTTCTTATCCAACGGACAAAAGCAGGGTCTGATAGCCTTACTGAGTTTATTGCTAAGCCAGAAATGCTTGAAAACGTCAAGGATATGTAACTTAGCCAAGGTGCTGTGACGCCTTGGTCATCTTGAATTATCGTGCTTAAACTCATAGGTATCCAAAATAAACAGTAAACTTGTAAAAACAGTGCATGCTTCCCAAGAAGGGTTTTCAAGGTTTCTGATCGAGACTGTCTAATGTAAATAAAAGAAAAAACAACTCCTATGATGCTAAAAGGATAATAAATTATAAAGGGGATAAACATCAATTTCCTATATAAAAATTACGCCGCTCAGGTACCTGATTTTATAAAGCAGGCTTCATTTGCAGATTTTCCTGCTGAGTTTGAAAGCCCCACCAAAAGGATAATTAAAAATCCAAAAAAGCAGCTTGTGATATGGTACAGTGGCGATCTTTTTTTGTAATTCCTATTTGTAGGACTATTTATTGTTAAGAGTACCTCAATGCTCAAACTCAAGCTATAATTTCAGCTTATAAAAAAGCAGCAGATAGTAAACATCCCTGCTATTTCACAAGTATAGTCTGAGAGGCTTTCTCCAGTAATTCAATAATGAACAGCGCTATAGGTAAGTTGCAAGTCAATCACATGCTGCATAAAGCATTGTCAGAAAATAATCATCCCTGGGTGTTTTCTCAATCCTTTAATTTTTGCATAAGCAACTAGAACTAACAATCCAGTTATAAAAGAAATGACCCCAAAGGTAGAGTAAACATAAAATTTGTACTGCGTAATGTTCATATTTACTATAACTAGTTAATTTATAAATTACAAAAAGAGAATGGGATAAATCTGATTCCTTCACCAGCGTAAAATTTATTTTGAAATTCAACCCAGTGGAGTCTTAAAGTGTGCAAAAAGCACTCAATTGAAGCCATCATCAAGAGAACTATAAAAGTTGCTAACATAAAAGCAAAAAATCCAATAGCGACCAGAAGAGGATTTCCAACTTTGATCGGATCGAATATACACATAGTCAGAAAAGTTTTGGATAGCTCAAAATGAGCAAGAGATAATGCCCAAAGCCTTAAATACGATGCTGAATTGCTTACTACACCTACAGTGGTTTCTATAGTAAAAATTAGCTGTTTTGTGAATTCTTCAAAAAATTCAAAATCGTCAATTTGATTGATATCTTCATATCGGAAATTCTGAATTCTTTTGGAATGGATATATCTCAGGTATAAAGGTTTAGGTAAAAGCATAATAGGAAGGCATAGTAAGGCTATTAAAAATAAGCAAGCTTGTAAGGATTCTTGGCTTTCTCTATCGTCCCATAAAGGTTTTTGTCCATGAAGTCCACCGAAATCAAGGAAAATACCTAGAAACGTATTTATCAGACTAGGTGCATTATCATCATAGTTATAGTTTCAATCTTGGTTTCATTTAATAAAGATCATGCAAACCAAATATCCAAAAAGGCTAATCATAAATATAAATTGAGGCATGACCTCATAATAAAAATCAATCCTCTTCTTAAATACTATTGAATTTAACCCTTTATAAATTATTCCAATAGTCATATGGAGAACACCAAAAATTATTGAGATTTTCATTTTAAAAGAATTCAAAAATGATAACTCGTTATCAGCTTTTGACCATATAGGATCCAATCCAAATGGATAAGCAGAATCTTGCTCATATTCTCCTGATGAGTTTTGCTGTCACTTTGAACCGAATAAATTCAAAGGAATCCCAAAGAATTCGTTGTAGATAAATCCACAATACATCGAAAATATTCCCATAGTGAAAATGAGATATCGATAAGGAGTTGCATTCAGAATACTATTCGAAATTTTCAATTTTGAATGCTTTAAGCATAGATAAGCCCCTATCAAAGTTAAAATTAGTCCATGGCCTATATCTCCAAGCATAATTCCAAAAAGAAATGGAAAAGTTATGCAAGTAATAGGAGTAGGATTTATTTCTCTATATGAAGGGATCCCATAAATGTTAATCAGCTCTTGTACAGGAGCAGTAAAATCGTTTAGTTTGAATAAAGAAGGAGGAGTTAAATATGGCGGAATTTCAAAAACTTCTTTTAAATCTGCCCTGCCTTCACCATATTCATTAATAATGACCCTAATATAGTCTACTTTGCTTTTTGGGCACCAGCAATTGCCTTGTCATAGTGTGTTACTTGTATCAAACATATTAAGCGTTTTAAAAATTTCTTTTTCTTTGAGAATAAATGATTGATATTCATATATCATAGAGTAAGCCCCATTATCAAGTTTTGGCTTGCAAAATCTTTGAAGAAGCTCTCTCATGTTCTCTTTTGTCTTTTCAGCAATGATTTTGTTGTTGGTAATTTCGAAGTGTATGCAATTTAACAATTCATCCATTTCATTAGGATTTCCAGGAATTTCAATACGTAGACTACTCATGGCATCGCATATTCTTCTCAAAGTATTTGCAATTGCCCCTTCTTCGTTTCCCATAAAAACTATAAAAAATATTGCCTGATCTAACTTTTCATCAGTTTTTGGATCTAAAATTTTATCTTTTAGGTCATAAATAAAAGTCAAACAGTTTCCTCTTGTCACCCTAAAAGCCATCCTTTTAAGTATTTCCGATTCATTTTTATTTATGACCCCAGCAAATTTCACAAATAAAGATAAATTTTCTTCAATCCCTTGGAATCCAAAGATTTCTTTTGCTTTTTCCAGTACGCTTTTCTTCTCAATTAAAGAATTAATTGCTCTTAGAAGCTGTTCATAACTGCGAAGCTGAGTTAAAAGCTGATTCTCAATTTGAGCTAGTTCTTCTTCAACCCTTTCAAAAAACGCTTGCTCAGGCAATTTAAAGATTTCCAGCTCCAAATCAATGTCTTCTAGTAGCATTTCGGGTATTGCAGGATCTAAAAGAGGAATTTTGAAACGATGAATTTCTTGAATAATAAAGGAAACTCTCCTTAATGCTTCTTCAGATCTTCTTATATAGGCTGAATAAATTCGATTAACTATACTGTGTTTATTGTTTAAGTCTATGAACTGAAGAGCAGATGTTTTGCCAAGTTCAGTTAAGAGTTTTCATGCCACGTCAGAATGGGTGATTAAAGCATAGTACCCCATTTCTTCAGATCTGAGCAACCCCATTAAATTTTATTAAATAATTTATATATTAATTTTTAAGGCTTCATGTAAATTATAAATTTTTAATATTACTATTTAAAGCTTTTTTTATTTAAATCAAGCTTATAATTCTCTCCTTAAAGTTTGTTATGATATATTTTCTCTTTTATTATATAATAATGCACTTTTTCAGGTAATAAACTGATTGCTGAGTCTCCAATAAGCCTCAAATATGCTTATCTTCAATTCACTTTCAGAGGTTGATCCAATCAAATCCAGTCTCTCATCATTTAAAGGATCATTCTTTTCCTCTATAATTCAAAAGGAATAATGGAGAAAGAGTAATACTAATTGAATATGGCATAAGATTTCTATTTTCACGTCATAAATCAAAATTATCTGGTTGATTATAAATCTACTTCTATCATAAGCAACTCTTGACATTTAAGCTTCCAGGACTAATTTGTTTTCTTCAGTCAAATCTAAAAATAGAGTGCAATCATTAGTTAATTCTCATAACAGCGAACCATTTAAAAAGTCATTGCCAACAGAAAATTTTTTATCTTGAAGTCATTTTGCCCAGTGTTTAGCATAAATTCTTCCTCTTTTGGCTTTAGGCATCATAAATTATAAAATAATTTCTTAAAAGGTCTCTGTAATAAGATTAAAAGACATAGCCTGGAGGTAAGATCTAGCATACTATTGATAGGCTATCTTGAGTATGGGTCTAGAATTAGAAATCCTGATTTGATGAATAAGTTTTCCTGAAATCTCTCTCTGCTTCTAGACAATTGGATATTATCAAAAGGTCAGTATTTTAGCTCATAGCTGTAGAGGATATAATAGTCGATCATCAATATTTTGATTGAAATAGCTTTGATAGTCTCTTGCATCTTCATTTAGATTGTCTTCAGAAGGAATTAGTTAAGAATCATACGATTGATTTTATTTTCATATTTATATTCTAAAACAACGCTGATGAGCCCACTCTTACATTTTTTACTGGATTTATCAAACATATTTTTTAAAAACTGGCACACTACTAAATCGAAATATAATTTGCTAGACTAAACACGATAATAATTTATATTTAAATGGCAAGCAAGGTCAGAAGAAATTCAGAAATTCAATGCAAAAACAAGCTTAAAAAAAGAAAAACTGAAATAACCTTAGCAAATGTAGTAAATACTCCAAGAATGTCGGTTTCATCTGAAGCAAGCTTAAAAACTCCTTCAACTCCTAATCTTTATAAAATAACTGGGCCAAATGGAATAAACTCCTCACAGAGCCAAAATACGCTTCCAAAAGTTCGTTTTCAGCGAGAATTGTCCAAAGGGAAATCGAAATACCCAGCTTTTCAGAGATATCTTGAACATAAATATGGAAAAAAGGTTAAAAATTTAAGTCCCCCAAAAAATTCGCTTCCAATTAAGCGCCCAAGAATTGTAAAGCTTTTGACCAGCAATTTATATGATTTATTAGAATTAACCCCAAGTTGCTCTGAAAGTGATATAAGACAAAGCTTCAAAAGACTAGCTATAAAGTTTCATCCTGATAAAGGTGGCGATCCCAAGCATTTTAGGTGTTTGAAGCAAGCATATGATATATTAGGAAATCAAGATTTGAAAGAAATTTATGATAATGAAGGATTAGATGGGGTTAATGCACTGCAAGAAGTTGAAATGGATGAGCTATTGGAGCGTTTAAAAAGTTCCTAATACTTTTTAAATTAGCGAAAATTATTTAATAAAAAGTTTATTTTGTCTGATATTAAATCTTTATGCACATAAATTTAAAATCATATTTTAATTCGTGAATAACAGTTCTAAAATAAAGTTAGCCTGTTATTTTACTAAAAAAAAAAGAATTTATCCTGTCTAGCAAGTAAGAAGGACCAGCAAAGATAGAAAAAATTTAAAATGATTTATCAATCCATTTACAAATTATTTTCTTTTCTCAAACTATAAATTTGCAAATTTCTGAAAACGAGTTTCGATTAACTCATAATAATTTCTTTTCGAATGTTACTTGAATATTTATTTCCTTTTGAGCTCTGTAATGTTTGAGGCAATATCACATATACTTGCTAAAGAGCATCTGAGAATTCTATCTAAGAAGCATTATTTACTCATATAGACTCTGATATTCATTTTTTTATAAATGGTTGGCAATATTTTTGGTAGTTAGCTTTAATATCAAATAATAAATATAATGTTATTTAAATGCATTAGTTATTCTTAATCTTAAAAATTTATAAAGGCAATAATAGCTAAAAATTGAATTTCTAATTATAATAATATTAATCTAGCCTCTTCCTTAAATAAACTAATTTTTTTTATTTATCAAAAGATTTATATAAAATGTTTAACATATAAAAGAAGTTCTAATTCAATCAACAATAAGACTTATTAACAGTTTTTAATTTAAATTTCTAATAACGAACTGCTCCCGGTTATAAGCTAATTCTGCTTATTATTTGGAGTTTTAAAACAAAATTTTAAAAGGTAGATATTGTAGGAATAGATCGAAATGCTTATTATTTGGGGTTAAATTTCAAAATTTCCATTTTTGGCATGCTACATAAAACCCCAATTAGTAGTCAAATTTGGCTAAAAACTTTATATCCTATAACAGTTTTTATAGCTTATGCTTTTTATTTTTGAATTTAGTCAAAGTAAGTTAATGAAGATTTAAATTATTTTAATCATCTTCTTCCCATCCTGCTGAGGCTGATCCATCAAGATCGATGTCAGTGCAATGTGTGATTGCGTACAGCAGCTTGTTCTTCATTGTTTCTTTAGTAGTGTAAGGCGGCAAATCTATCGTAAAGAAACAAGTATGTGTGACAGGCATATAATTATTAACTGGCCCAGGAGGGTTATACCTTGTAATAGTCATATGCTTCCAATCTCTCCCAGATGGTAACTTCGATCTTCCCCATACGAATTTCAAGTACAAAGCTCTTTCCTTTGGTATCATTTCAGTGAGGGCTTCCCAGAACCACACAATATGCTGATCAGTTGCACTACAGCTGCTATAGTCAGTATTGGCTTTGAGAATGTCGATATCAATGTTGGCAGCTCCACAGACCAAAATTTCTAACTGTTTCCAGCTGAACAAGTTCAAATAATCAATTGGCACTACTGCGCTCATGCCCTTTCTGATAGCTTCATATGCTTTAGGATTCTCCGCAAGTCTGTATTTTTCTATCAAATCTGCATATTGCCCTGCATTTTCATAGGTGACAGTAGCATTTTTACCATCTTCAATTAGTTCAACTTCACGGCCAGAAGAATCTTTAGTAGTGAACTTCACATCATATGCATAATTGAAGTTTTCTGGTGTCAATTGATTGGCTTCAAGATTCCTTAAGATTTCTAAAATCTGAACACAGCAGACATCAACTCCTCTAAGGTCTTTAATAGAGACTGGATCCATCAAAAGCCTCTTCCAAAACATTGGTGGGAAAGATAGCCCTAAGTTGTTTTGAGTTCTTATAGCAGCTCCCATAACTTTTCCGAGGAAGGTGTACAGCTCTAAGTCCTGCTTACTTTCTGCTGCAGGGTTAATAATCCAAGATTCTCTGTTTTCTCCAATGTTATGAACATTGTTAGGGCAAGGCACAAGAAGTCTCAAATAAGATGACTGCAGCTCATCAACCATATTGCTGATTGATTCATTATAAGGACCACCAGCATCAGTAGCAGCTTCACCTCTATAGGTGACTCTATAGAACCTTTCAGAGTTTCTGAATTCTCTATTTTGTTTGCTAATCAAGGCTCGATAGATTTGGCCAAATATTGAGAACTGTCCTAGGGTGTCGACTTCTTTTCTGTCTCTATGTCTTGCTGCTTTAGGTCTATCTATAGTTATTTCAGTCCTTACATCATTATTAGTCTTTGATATGCAGTCCTTGAGTAGGGTGTTCTTGATCTTGAAGAAAATGTAGCTCTTAGATCCACCAAATACCCTTTGCAGTTCAGAAATACCTTGCTGAGGATCAATATGCAAGTTGAATAAGTACAAGGATGCCTCAACTCGTTTATTAAAGTTAAGCAAAATCTGATATAGACCTCTGATGTCGTCTTTGCTAAGTTTTTCCAGCTCTGGGTAGTAAATCAGTTCAGCTTCGGTTGGGTCAATTTCTTCGTTAGTAAGAGCTAGAACATCTTTGCCTTTGGACTGAGTGAACTCATCAAGATAAATCACCAGCTGTTCAGCTGCTCCAGTACAAAACAGCCGCTTAAACTTCGCTGAGTAGGTGTCTCTCCACTCTGTCTTAATTTCTTCAGTTGCAAAGCTGAGAAGCGACTCAATCACTTTCATATTTCTTCCTTTGAAGTCTGGAATAATCTTGAATTTGTAACCCCAAAGGGTAGAATCGCTGCCACTAGCAATATTCAGAAGATCTACATGTGCTGGAATTGAAGGCTTTTCTGAAAGAGTCACAGCTTGTTGAGGAGCAGTTAAGACAGTTACAAACTTAAGTGGTTCAGATTCTTCAGTGAACTCTGTGTAAAGATTTTTAGTAGCTATTTGTTCTCCATTCTTGTAGAAGGTAAATGAGCAGGCGTCAAAGTTAGCGTGGACTCCAATGACATCATGGAGGCCAAAACCGTCAGTGTCACTGTATAAAATCATGTTGGTGTCAGCTTCAAGATTCTTGTTTTCAACTGATGATCTCATGGCCAAGCCAATACCAATTCTTCCTTCGCTGTTTATGGTGGTTTCTATATAATGATTTCCTGCTCTAAGATCAATGCTACTTTCATAAATAGAGTTTCCTTCATCAACCTTAGTGATAGTTAGTTTTCCATCAGATCTATTAGCTGACTCTTTAGCACCAAGCCAGAAGTGGCTCTTGTTAAATCCAGAGTTCACAGGAAACCAGGCATAGACAGTGTCTCCATTCACCTTGAGCTTTTTCTTATCAATTGTAGCTTCTCCAAAACCAAGCTTTTCTACACTTTTGATAGAAACCAATTGGTTGGATCCACCAAAGCAGATAGCAGGGATGACGCTTTGCGAAAGTCCAGTGAATTTGTAAATTTCTTCTTCGTTCTTAAAGAAAGTTAGTTCTTTAGAATCTGCATCAATCAGCATTACCACCGTATCATTGGTTCCATATCCAGTTCCTGAGGTATTTGAGCCCTTTTTATGGAATTCTCCGCTCTTTTTCCAAGTCCATACTTCTCTCGAGCAGTCGCTGCCAATATATTCGCTTAAATTGTAGTCAGTGCCATCTGATTTCATGACTCCGATGTACAAATAAGCAGAATCTCCGTCATTATCTATGTGTAGAGAAATCTTTATCTTTCCTGAACTGTAGCTTTCATTGAAAATTGCAGTTCCCCAGCCTGAAGAATTAGTTCTCGTTACTGTCTTGTTGTTGTTTGATAGAGCAATATCTGGACCTTTTGGCATGTCAGCCCAGTTTGACGATGAAGACTCAACGCCAATAACTGTCTTTTCGATTGAGGATTTCCCTTCTTCGTCATAGCTGAAGAAAATGGTGTCTCTTGGCTCAACTTTGCTTTGTGAGTCAAATTCAATATTCAAAAAGGCTGCTCCAGGGATTTGAATTCTTTCACATTTCGTTTGTCTGTTGTATGGGTGTGGGGATTCCCTAACCTGCTCAGCATTTGCATTGATCTTTCCTTTGAAGGTCTCGAAAAGGAACATCTCCAACGCTTCATCTTTGTCTGTTAGCCCTTTCATATCAGAAATTAGCTCATTGAGTTCAATAAACCATGGCTCCTGCGGGCCAGAATACCCAAGACTGATAGCTTTTACCATTAACAATACCAGTGTTTGTAGCAAAGGATGGCTTGTTTTCGATGACTTATTAGCATTGTAGAGCTCATTGGCTTCAGAGAAAAGAATTTTGAAAATTGATTGGAGAATTGGGGTGGAGTTCTTCATAAATGATTTCAGTATGTTTAAGGACCTTGATTTAGACTCAATGTCAGGGGAAGATAGCATGAATAAGAAGAGTGTTTGCAAGAATGGTGTGGAATAAAGCAAATCAAGCTCTTTGTCAGTTCCTACAAGCAGAGAGAATTTTTCAAGTAGCCAAAGAGCGACGTCTGGCTTCATATCAGGCTTTTCTCCAGAACCTACTGGGATAACGTCAAACTTGTAGCCCCAGTAGTGGACTGAGCCATCACTATGGAAATAAGTGTAAACAGTGTCTCCTTCAACATCAAACGGCTGCCAGTTACTTTCGCCTTGACCTGACAAGCATTTGATTTCTCCTTGTCTGCCCGAGTTTTGGTAAAATCTCAGCGGATCGCAGCCAGATTCTGTGTAGCATTGAGGGTCGAACTCAATTCTCAAGCCTTTTGCGCCTGGGATTGTGATTACATCATCAACGTCCATACCATCATTATAAGGATGCAAACTCTCAATAGTAATTGTCTTCAATGCAACTGAAGAAGTCTTCGCAATTAAGCAAGACAACAAGATTGCTATGCACTCAGTTGCAGCTTGAACACGGAAATCTTGCTTATCTAGACTGCTCAAAAGCTGAGTGAACGGCCCTTCCAAAAGATCAAGCTCAGTATCAACGAATGACAGAAGTTTGCCAAGATTTAGGCTGCCTGAAGCTTGAACAATAATACTAGGGTTTTTCTTGAGCACGCTCACCAATAGTTTCCTTGATGTAGAGATCCTGCGGTTTTCTTCAATATCATATAAGTAGTTATAAAGCTCCATAATGGTGTAGCCATCATACGACTTTTCTTCTTCTTTCTTATTGACTTTCACTTCTGAAGTTTGGTACTGGTCGACAAGCCCGAAAGAGTTTCCTTTTACAGATAAGCTTCTCAATGGGAAAACGTTGCAGTTCATTATGGTGTCACTGTCCTTGATGCCTACCAATATATAATGGCCCTTTTCTTGCTTTCCAGCAATGTTAATAGCTTTTCCTTCTTTATCGGTGACAAGCCTAAACCCATGAGGCAGGATAACAGAGTAAATTGAGCTTACCTTGATAAACGCAATATCTTTAATTGGAATATTTTTCTTGTCAGGAGCAGTAATTTTGATGTACACGTTGTTTTTCCTTTCATCTTCTATGCTTAGATCGCCAATATCAGTGTAGTCTCCAGGATTTTCTGCAACAGAGAACCCAGTGCAGCATTTTCCAGTTAAAAAGTTTTCTTTCTTCATCGCCAGCCACTGCCTGTGAGCCATTTCAAACTCAACCGGGCTACCATTTTCGTAGACTTGAACTACAGAATAATCTTTAGGAATGAGGTCTTTGGACTTGAAGATCTTTATATCAGTTATGGTTGCTTGCTCTAAGGATAATTGAGAACTTGATATTCTTTCGTCTGGAACCGAAGACAAAGTATGCTTTACAATTGATGATAAACTATCATTGGAACTTAATAATTGGGTTACTTCTTCATCAGAGAGTCCCAAGAGCTTTAGCCTAAGTCTATCTAAGTTCTGTGCCTTAGTCTTAATTCTAACGTATCTTTCACCGCCTTCTAAGTCTTTAGCTTTTTCTATCTTTGCTTGTAAGCCACCTTCATATTTTCCTTCATAGATTTCAAAGGCAAGTAAGCTTATTGAAGCGCCTTGCTTAAGGTAAACCCCGTAGTTACTGATTTTGAAACCGTTAAATACGCCACCTGTCGTGATTTCTCTTCTTTCATGGCTAATTTCGTTTACAACAGTGATTTCTCCTGAAGAGCTTGCGTGAATCCTAACAAATAGCTGCTCCGAATGGCTGAATTCATGCTGATTCACCTTGTTGATAACAAAGTGCGAGCTGCCTGATTCTGATTTCCACCCAATCTTGAGTTTTCCAATTTTCAGTCCTCCGACTAAGCTATCATTTTTAACTTTTCCTTCTAAAACAGCCAAAATTGTGACCATAGAGCACTGTGAGTTGACTCCGTGGAAAATGGAATTGTCTAAGGTGTTCAATAGTTCTTTTCTATCTGCTGTATTTTCAGGGTTGTTTATCACAAAATGATAAAGGCCGTTCTGATAGAGCTCAGATTTGCCTGAGATATCTCTGGTTTTGAAGGAATTGTCTTCTAAGGCTCCGAGTTTGTAAAGCTGGACTATTTGTTTTTCAGGCTTGGCTGGCTCTTGCCAGCTGATAACGGCATCTCTTTCCTTAATACCTTGGTCAAAGCATTTGACAATTTTTACAGCTGGGACATCAAGAGAAAGTAGCTCAGTTGCTAACAATTGGTCAGCTTCTGCGTACTGAGCGATTTTGGCCTGAGCTTCTTGTTCAGTCATTTGAACTTCTTCTTTGGCTTGTGGGTTTGCATGAAGTTTTTTGGCTAGTTCGTTGACAATCTTGGAATAAATGTTCTTGCTTGTGAACGTGAATGGTTTGCTGCGGTCTAAAATTCTTCTGATAATGCTTTCTCCCTCAGATTCCTGAACACTTTCTTTAGATTCAATGATGTCCAATATTGCGACCATAAAAGCTACATCGAGTTTTGCATATAAGATTCTCACATTTGCAATGGTGTCACTAGGAGCGAATATTAAATTCTCTCTGCTGTCTTGAAGATTTTCCCAGAAAGAGACAATGACTTCACTGAGACTGTCTTTTTCTTCCACAGTCAAATGATCATAAATCCTTGTGTTAATTTGAGCTTCAAGTCCTTCAATTTTTTCTAGCGGCTCAGTAGCCATTGAGTCTTCGTTAACAGAGTAGAAATTTGCGTTCGGGTGGTTGATTTCCCTGATAACTCCTCTAGGTATTGAAGAATTGCTAAGTCGAACCTGTGACAGGGTAATTGGAACTATTCCATAGCCATCAAAGTTCTTTGAAGATGCTGACAGCAAATAAATAGCTCCTGTATGGCGAGCTTCAAGTGGTTTGTTCTGGTTGATATTTGCTTTACCATCTTGCAATGTCTGTATAAGAGTTTCCACAAGCTCAACTCTCCACCTATCTACCTGTGCTAGAGAAAGAAGTAAGCTTTCAGCTTCATAAGCCCATCTCAAGGAAATTTCTTTAAGATTTTCATGTTCGTACCAAGTGACTCCGCTGCCAATCTTGCTTAGCAGATAAGAAATAAGGTCAACTTTGGTATCAGGGAGGTCTTGCAAAGATTCCCAGTAAGGCACCAAGGTTTGTGGAGAATGCTGGGTTGGGATAATGTGTCTTAGTATTCTGGCACCAAAAGTAACAATTTTAGAGGATGGGACAGCGAAGGTAAGCTGGAGAAGAGTCTTGAAATAGGATTCACGGGCTAGAAGCTTAGGCAAGCATTGGGAGCCAAGAGATCCATATAAGCTCCAAAGCAGTGAACCTAAATAGTCGATTTGTCCAGCAATTGCTTGAGAAGCTGTCTTACAAGAATGTGGTAAGTCTCCATAGTATGACAAAGAGTCTTGAATTTCGTTGTAAAATGAAGCAAATTTTTCATGGTCTCTATTGATTGCGTTAACGGTGACGTAGAAATCTAATAATCCAGCTTCATCTTTGAACTCCGCTGGTGTGTTTTCAGGGATCTTATCTGCGGCAATGATGCCAGGCTGCTCAGCTGTTCTGAATAATTCGATATAAGTCCTAAAGGATGCTCCTTCTGCTGGTTTTAATTTTCTCTCAAAGTTATCTATAACTCCATTGACATTTGTTAAGTCATAAGCGGTTGCTGCTTCATAATAGTCGTATGGCAATTCTTGCCACAGTTTAGAAGCATTCATATATTCTTGGACATCTGCTGGGAATTGATCAATAAGTCCTTTAAGCACATGCAAGTATCTGAAGAAGTCGTATTCTCCTCTGCTATTTTTATTTTCCTCATAGCTTTCTAAGGTTTCTGCGATGGATCTTTCTAGTCTGCTTAAATCTTCTGGAGTCAAAATTCCTTTCATTGCAGGATCAGCTTTTTCAATGAATTCATTAATGATGTCTTTGAGGACGCAGTTGGAAAACTTCTCAGTTTCGTGTCTGAACTGTCTAAGCCACTCTTGGACAGGGTTTCTTTTCAGTTCAGCTGGGATCACGTTTTTACCAATCCAACTGTCGCCTCTGGCGAGTTGTGCAACTATCAAAGGACTTTCATCAGGTGCGATGAATAATTTATCGTATTTTAGCTCGCTGAAAATAGTTTGCATGAATAGCTCTTGAATTAGTAATTTTTTGGTTTCGTTTGTCTCTATCCACGAGCCTGCAATTGAGTATAGCAGCTGTTTGAATAAAGCCCAAGACCCTTTGCTTAGTCTTGTTCTTAATTCATCTCTTTTCTTTTTTTCTTCTTCCGGCTCTGGATCTATTAAGTTGTCATACTCAGTAAAGGTAAACTCTAAAGTATCAGAAACTCCTGTCAGGTATTTGCTATTAGGCTTCTCGTCATCCCTTTTAACTAAAATAAACTTAGTCTCTCCTCTTAATGTGAATTCTCCACAAGCATCCTCATATCCATCTAAATTTCTTTCAGATGACAGCACAGCTTCAGTAATAGGCTTTGAGTTTCCTGCCTTTTCGATGACCAAATAAACTTTTGGCTCATCTGGTCTTTCTTCTAAAAGCACTTTAGTAGCATTTTCTGGAACATCCGGCTCAGGAAGGACACTAAATCTAGTGATGCAAAGCTCTTTTTTGAATGGGCGGTGAATTTCGTCTTCTCCTATGTAGCCTTTGGCCCATTTTAGAAGATGGGTAATGGTGGTTGGGAATTGTTGCTCCAATATTAAGTGTCCGTCTGTTCCTTTAAGTGGGCAGCTCATTGCTTCTAGTACAGTCAAATAATGATTATAATCGATTTGCTTTAACTTCTTTGGTCTTGGTTTTGACAGCTCTTTTTGCAAGGTGCCATATACCTGGAAGAAAGAATGCTGAACACAGTGAAGAAGTGTTGGATCTGTTCCTTCTAGACCAACCCAATAATGATTTTTCTCGCTTTTGATTTTCAATGAGTCGCTAAAGGATTTTACTAAGGCGGATTCTTGCTTGTTGCTGGAGCCTATTAGATTAGCAAACGAGAGGAATCCAAGAGTTCTGGCAATCCCTTTGGTTCTTCTTTTGTCGATGAGACTTATAATGGTTTCAACTGGGACTGAAGATTCCAAAAACTTTGTGACGAGATCAGCTACCTTCAAAAATTCTTTGACATCTTCATTTTCTGGCTCTTTGGTTTTAGAAGCAAGGCTTAGAAGTCCTTTAAGCTTAGATGCTGATTTGACAGCATCTTTGACAGTTTTCCATTTGCTGCCAGTTTTGAGCTTGCCTGAGTCTTGACTCTGTATTCTTGCAACATTAGAAAGTAAATTTTTCATGACTTTGCTGACACCAAGCTCATTCAAACTTAACTTATAGTCAGTTCCTAGTAGCAAAGCGCATTTTGTCACAATATCTTTATTAATATCGCTATAAGTAATGTCTGGCTTGCCACCATCCATAAGTTTTTGTTTCTGTTTTTGTGCCCAGCCTCTAATAAGACTACTTTGCTTAACAATATATTTCATAGTAGCGCCGATGTCGCTTGGAGCATCAAATATCTTATTTACCGTGTCAACTGCTTCAAAGAAGGCTGTATAAACTGCAAAAATTGCTCTTTCAGCTTGGTCCATTTCTGCTCCTCCTATATTAGCAGCTGGCCCTACTACCCCTGATTTTTTCTTTAAATTAGCCCATGCACTGGTGACTCTTTCGCTTCCTTCTATAAGTTCTTGCAAGAATGGGACACTTGAATATTTGGTCTGAATTTCATGTTTCCCATATGCAGCTACATAGTCTCCTAAAGAAGTTGTGGTTGATGAACTTTTCACTATCCTTTTCTTGATTGCTTCAGAGTATACCGATGCAGTTATGGCTTTTTTGGCTTTTTCTGAGATACTGGCATTGGTGGTCATGATGAACAGATGCTCATTCAAAGGAGTTGGTTCTTTTACGAGGGTTAAAACACTGTCGTGGATACCGTATTTTAAGAGAGGGTTGTTAAGCAATTTAGAAGCTTCCTCGTCATCTGGGGTTAAGTCCCACTGTCCTGAAATCAAGTTAGAGCTTATGTAGCCGAGCAATGTAGAAGCAGCATCTTTGGTGGTATCTGGCCATTGTTTGGTGAAGTAGCTTGCTTCAACTTCAGCCTTGATTTCGATTTTCCAACCCCAGTAGTTGACTGACCCATCAGAGTGGAAAGTGAAGAAAAGCAGAGGGTTTTGGACTTCAACAGGTTGCTTAGGGAAGTTTTCTCCTTCCCATCTTGCGAATTTGCTGCTTTTGTTCTGATCGAGCCACAGCTCTAAGTAATCACAGCCGTTCTCTGTTTTGCATTGAGGGTCAAACGTCAATAAATACTTCAGAGCCCTTGGGACTTTTATGAGATATTCTGTGTTTAGGCCATCTGCGTAGTTATGGGTCGACTCATAAATCTGAGGGATCCAGGCAGAACCATTAGTTAATACTGAAGGCTTAGAGAGGAATCTTCCAAGGCTTTGGATTAAGCCCTGCAAGCTTGATAGAACCTTAGCCAGGATGCTTAAATCCATCTTGCTGAGCATTAATGAGTAGAGAAGCCCTTCTAGTAAGTGCTGGAGAATAGTGTCATTCATTTTGCTGCATAAATCATCAGGGACATCACCATTAGGATAAAGTGCTAAAATTTCTTTAATTACGCCGTCAGCGTTTTGGAAAAGTAAGACTGCGTAAGACAGCAAAATTTCTTGCCAGGTGCCTTCAAAGTTCGATCTTGCAGCCTGGGCAATCAAAACAGTCTGACTGGTTTCAAGCAATCTAATTAGTCCAGTTTCTGGGGCTTCTCCATGTGCAACAGATGTAGAAGTTTTGGTTCCAAATTCAATGAGGAGCTCAAAGTAATGTTGGATCACTTTGCTGTGATCGTCGTTAACAAGCTGAAGGGCTGGGAAAAGTTTTTCAGGCTGTGCCATTTCTAAGAAAATTCTGTCTTGGAGCTGTTTAAAGACTCCTTCTATTTCTTTTCCACTTTTCTTATCCTCAAGTCTCTCAATTAAATATGACAATTTTTCTTGTGGTTCGCTGTAAAAGCAGTCAAAACACAAGCTAATGGTAAGAGTCGCTTCCTCACTAGCTTTGGTATTCGGCAGAATTGTCAGAATTTCAGTTGTGTGCTCCATAACACGGTTTCTTAGCAAAGAGTCAAGCCCGTGGTTCTGATGGTGTCTTGATGCTAGCAAATGAGCTCTTATTAGCTGCTGAGTTGAAATAAGCGCCAGGTGGCAGTTTTCTTCACTCAGTTTATTAAATTCACCACCTTTTATAATATTGAGCAATGCTACAAAAATATTGTCAAGTTGATCAACAGTCGAATATTGAAGATCTAAAGAAATTCCTCTTTTCTTAGGAATCACAATCTTTTTCCCTTTGCTTTGTAGAAGTTCCAAGGTTGAGGTGTTGACACAGGCAAGTTTGCTTAAAATAAAGCTCGAAATTTCTGCTGTGTTGGTAGTAAAAAAATCTTCTGAAGGACTATCACCGTCTAGCAGCTGATATAAGCGTGTTGCTTTAAATTCTTCTGTATCAACTGGTTTGTCATTTCCAAGTATACTAATAACATCTTCAGGGAACTCTTCAGGAATTATATTTTTTACCTTGGTGTTCCCAGCTTGTGTAGTGTAAATCCTGACACAATCTGGTAAAGGCCCGTGGTTTCCTCTTGGCTCTCTGATTCCGTTTTTGTAAAAAGTGACTGTTTTATCATCCATGTTGAGGAGCATCCCAATTCTATCTCCTTGCTTGTAAGGCTCCCATTTATAGATTTCGTTGCTTTTGTTCCAGATTGAGGACTGGCATTGGTACAGGAACGAGCTGAAGTTGGAATCTGACCAACTTGACATTGAAGAGTATTTCGTATCAGCGACTCCCCAAAGGAAATTTTCAGTCGAAAGAGTTTCCATTATCATTTCATAATAATGAATACCTGAAGTGATTTCATCATTTCCTAAAGTTGTAGACCATCCACTTGAGCCAGACACTGAGCAGTCATCATCTCCTATTGCACTATTAGGCCCAACTTTGGTTTTGCACCATTTTGGAGCTTCTTCACGCACTGCCACGCCTAAGCTTTTGAGCGATTTCAAATGAGGGTAAATAATTTCTAATATCGGCCTTAAGCTATCATTATTTGGCATAAGTAAAAACCTCAAAGCAAGCACTAGTGTAGATGTCAAGCTTCCAGTAGTAATTGCCAATGCAAAAAGAGGTGATAAGCTTGCCAATTTGTCCCCTTCAGTCACATTATCCACTTCTCCTTTCAGAATTGAGTCAAAGAACTGCGCAATGTTGTCAAGGCTTTTGGAAATAGTCGGGTCTGAAGTCTGTAGTGCCATTGGTGGCATTTCTGCAAGAGTTTCTGACGCTTCTCTTGCTACAAGCTGGTAGATTTCTGGGTTGATGCCTCCTACACATTTCACAAGATATAAAAGTGTTCCTAACCCAAAGCGAACAGCTGCTTTGGCTACTGGTGGAAGTGCACCTTTGGTGGCTGTCAATTTGGTTTCTTCGTGCTTGGAGCGGAGCTTCCTAGTCTGTTCAAGTCGCAGAAGTGCTTCAAAAATGCGAGAAATGGCTTGGAGTTTGACAATGATCTCTTTTGAGCTAGGATCTTCGCCTTTTTTGCGTAAAATGTCATCAATTAGGTTTTTGATAGCATCTCCATGCTTTTCATGATGACGCTCTGCAATGCCAACGCTATAGATCATTGACTCTTCTTGCTCAGTGCTTACATCTTCTTCTTTGGGTTTGACTTTGTCGAAGCCTGGGACCATGTAGTCTTCAAGATCAGAACGACAGAGAAGCTTGCCAGTGTTGAAGATGAGTGAAGGGTCGCCGAGGATTTCTAAGTCCTGCTTCATTGATTTTGACAAAGCATCAAGGTCTAAGCCTTCAACTCTTGACACGATTTCACTTGACGAGTTTCCCATTTATTTATTATAGCCAACCATCTTTTCAGATAACCTTATCATCTCATAAAGTCCAAATGGATAGTTTGCTTAAAATCTCTTAAATAATTTAATAAGTTTAAGATTATGATAAAAATCACAGCATATTTTTAATAAAGCTAAAAAAAGGTCCAATCAGGTGAGAATTATCAGATCAGATTAGAAATCGATAGAAACAATGATGGAAGCAGTAATTAGAAACGCTGCCAAAATACTTGAAAACTTAAGGATCATTTCTATATGAATTTTGAGCTAGCATAGTATAAGAAAAATATGCATGCTATACAGTTATAACATTATCTAATGCTTAACTATCATATATTTTTCTTAACTGTGAATATTAGTAAATTTTGACAATTATTTATAATGTCAGAGAAAGGATTGGCTTTATAGTCATTTGATAAGTTTTGCAATTGACAAAGCATTAAACCCCTTTCAATTATAAACTACCTCGTCTTGATAATAAGTAATATAAGAGCTATTGCAATAACTCTATTAAATGCAACCAATTAAATGAGAGAAAAGTAGCATGCATCTTCTAATACTTATCGTCTTTGAAAAAACACATTGAAGTTATCGAAGAAATTATTGATGAATTATAAGCAGATTATTTTATTTTCATAAATTCATTATTTAATTCTTTCTAAAATATATATATTTTTGCTATGAATAATAAACTTTGTAATTTATATTAATTTAATTTTAAGCTGCAGCAATAAATTTATCTATAACAATTGAGCTATTAATATCTTATAAACTTTGCGAAAACTGTAAATATTTATTTCCATCTGTGTAAATTTTATAAAAATATGATTATTTTTATTTTGCTTCAGGTCATTCTTGGCTCCCTCGTCCCTGATACATTTGATTCTGATTTCAAAGACAACTTGATCTCCTACGTCAACAAAAACTCTAAAAAAGTGATACTTCAAGAACTAACCGATGGATCATTAAGATTTGTCGCTGTAAGTCCTATCAAAAGAGGTGATCCAGTGCTGGTGATGAATGGGGAATACATAATTTCTACCTTTGAATCATTTTCTTTGATGCCGTATGTTTCTAACAAGAAACCTGAAGTTATTCTTATGGCTCGCATTCTATATGAGAAATTCATGGCTCCTAAAACTTCATTTACCAGCCTCTATGTAGGCCTTTATCCTACAGATTTTCACTTGTATCAGCTCTGAAATAAAAATGATACTGACGAATTCAAAACCAATAGAAATTTTAACACAAGACCAGAAGCTATGATTGATATGAATGCTACTTATGACACATATATAGAAAGTATAAAAGATGCCAAAATCGAGATCCCAGAAGATATGAAAAAATGGGAGAGTTGGGTATGGGCGTACTGCATTATGACCAAATACTCACTTAAAATCCCTAAAAATATTTGGAAGCAACTGAAAAACTATGAGGTTGGACCTACAGATCATGTGGTGGATGGATTAGTTATTATACCTTTGATTGAGAGGCCAAATCATTCTCCATTACCTTTAATATACAGAAATGATACTGAGTTCAACCCTTTAGTGACTGATAAAGGAAGTGTTTACTTATTAGCAGACAGAAATCAGTCAGTAGGTTCAGAGTTAGTTTATTCTCACAGATTAATACCAAACATAGGAGCTTTAAATTTCTTTGGGACAGTAATAGAAAAAAACTTAGACGAAAGTTTTCCTTTAACGGTCTATAAAGCTGACGAGTGCTATGGCACAAGGATCGGGCTTTCCCAATGTGAATACAACTTAATCCCATTTGATTTTGATAAAGGGATGTTCAGATTTTTTGTAGACCAAGCTAGAGATAGAATTGAAGGTTATAGAAGGTATAGAGAGGTTTTGAGTGCTGTTATCTTCAAAAACGAGCTAAGGACTTTAAGAAGGGAGTTGGAAAAAGAAAAAGATGAGAGAAATCAGTTGAAGCTAAAATATTATATAGCTGAGCATGCTACTTACAGAGAGCACTTAAAAGTATTAGAGCGCAGCTTTATGAAAGAACTATTGGACTATTAGTTAGTTCTAATTATTTTAATTGATTTCCTCTTAATAGTTCGCTTTATTGTCGTTGTCACTGTTTCTCTAGCTTTAGGACTGTTTTCTTCATTGCTTAAAGCCCTTAAAGTCTGAAGCCCAGCTAAACTTTCACTTCCCCAGGCCCAATTAAAAGTCTCAAAGCCTGTATCAACTTCAAACTGTTCTAGCTGAGGAATATGAAAAACGCCATAGCCCATTTTCCCTACACCATATCTTAAAACAACTCTACAAATTGCATGAAAACTGATGTCATCAGAACTACTTATTTCTCTAGCTTTCTTATATAAAAAGTCAATTTTTTCTTGAGGCAAATTGGGGTCAAGCTGAAGAATTATTTCTTTGAATTGAATTTTATTGAATGCTGATCCTTTTTGCTGGATAATTGTACTTAGATATGCTGCATCTTTTGTTTGTTTAGCATGGAAGACTTCTATTAAAACAGTCAGAAATTGTGAGCCAGTAATTAAAAAGTTACTGTCTTTTATCATTTCTTGGTAAACTGAAAAATCAAATTTTTCAATGAACTCATTTTCGGTGATAAACCCATTTTGATTCTTATCAATTGATATAAAGAGTTTTTGCATTTCTTCATCAAATGCCCATAAATTTGTTTTAGTCTTAATTCCTTGTATAAAATGTTGCATATCAACTTTCCCTTCCTCATTTATTTCATTAAATAGATCTCTAGGCTCTATATTCAGATTTTTAAATTGATGAAGACACCTAAATAAAACAATTTCTTCGGTAAATTCTGGCTTGAGTAATTTTAGAGTCAAAATTCCACTTTTTTTATCTTCAGAAAACATCTTGACAATAAAATCAATTAAATCAGGTAAAAATATTTCCCCTCCAGAATACTCTGTATACTCATAATTTTCCAGTCTCGACTTAGTTTCATTAATCAACTCAATTAAATCATGCTTAATTTTTGTTAAAAATAAGCCCAATTGATGAGGGATTGGATCTTTATGATATATCTGTAGCATTCTGCATATAAAAGATCCATAGAAATGTTTTTCATGGTACAAAAAGTTCAACGTTTGCATAATATTTGCTATATGTTTCACTGCAACTTGCTTAATTGTGTATTTTTTATTCAAATAATGATAAAAATAGTCAGGGATTGTGCTTATTTTTATTTTTTTCTCAAAATCATTTACATCTTTTTGGTATTTAGCCTCCATAAATTCCTCAAAGAAATCGAATAATAGAGGAATGTCAATAGAAATCTCTTTCGCTTCATATTGGTGCAGCTCTAGCTTGGAATTTCGTTTAGGGATTTCGTCAGTTAGAATTTCTTTAGCTGTTTGAATATTTTCTTTGAAATCTATGGACTTTTCTGGTGAAAAATAGCTTGCCATGCTAAGTCTTGGAGAAAATGAAAATCGCAAGGATTCTCGAGGAGATGGAGAAAGGAGATCAAAGGAAAGTGGTGGAATTTCAGTAAATTTTTTCCATTTGAGGAATGATAAGAGTATTGTGAGACGGTCAATAAATATTCCTCTTATAATTAGGTGTCTCAGTAAAACCTTCTTTATTTTTTCTTTTGACTTATTTAATTTTGTGTTTAACTCTTCTTCAGAGCTCCTTGAATTATTTAATTCTTCAACTTTTTTGCGCAATAGCTCAGTAAGATTATTTACAATTCCTTCATTTCCACCATTTTCAAGCCCTTCTACCTTAACTTGGAGTATTTCATAGTTACTATTCTTTTCTTTTAATTCCTTTATTTTTGTTTCTAAGCTTTCTTTGCTTTTCAATGACTCTTCTTTTTCTTTGAGGTCACATTTTAATTCAAAATTAGCTTGCTGTATTTCGTCAAGTGACTTATTTGAAATTTCTAATTCAAGCCTTAAACTGTGAATGATCTTAGAAAGCCTACTAATTTCTTCACCAAGTTTCTCAATTTCTTTATTTTTCAAATCAATTTCTTTTGCATTTTCTTTTAGTGACGCAAAGTTCAGTTTTGGAATTTCTGGCTTTTCTTGAGTATTCTCAAACTGCTGGGTGATATTTTCATTAATTCTTACTATTTTTTCTATTGACTCTGATAAAGGATCTTCTAATTTTATATCCTGAATTTCGTCCAAGCTGATATTAATCACTTTTGAAATATTTTCTGCAAAATTATCAACAGAATTTAGAAGGATCTTTATATCTTTATCTTCATTTGCAGGTTTTTTGCTTGATCTCACTTTTTGCTTAGTTTGCTTAGGCTTTCCAATAGTATGCTTATTTAAAACGACTGCTTCTTCTTCCTTTTGTTTTGCTTCAATATTATAAGCCAGAATTAAATTGATCTTTTCGCATTCCAATAATGAAACTAATTGATCATTGCTTTCCTGGCCATTATATAAATCTTTATGAATATTTTCGAAATCTTCTTTAAACTTTTCTTCAAAATCTTCAATTTTGTCTTTCAATTGTTCGAAAATCTTTTTACTAACTTTCAAGCATTCGTTTACTCTTGACTCAATATTTTCGTGACTTTTAGGTTGAAATTTATCGAAGTTCTTTTTAAATTGGCTTATTTTTTCTTTTATTTCTATCATAGGCTCAGAATCTTTAATATTTTCAATATCTTTTACTAAATCTGGGTATTTAATCTTTATGCTCTCAAGCATTTCATTAAAAACTTCAATATTTTTAACTGGAATTTCTTGCTTTTCTAATATATCCATTTTTTTGATTTCCATACCCTCAAGTATGTTTTGGTGCTTTTTTAAATCTTCAATCAAATTAAATATTGTTGCAAAATGTTCTCCTTCAGAAGGCTCAGCGTATGTCACGCTTAGAAAAGTTCGTTTTTTAATTACTTTTTTCTCATCCGATGGAATTGTAAAAATAGTGGTGATCTTTTTAAGGGTATTTTCTGATTTATCCTCAGAATTAACCTGCAGTGTAATTATATTTTGCAAGGCTTGAGAAACTTCTTTGAAGCATTCATCATTATTCAATATATCTCATATAAATTGAAGCTGGTTTTTTAAGCAGTCAATAAGTTCCTCTTCAGGGGTCTGTGAAGGAGACCGTCTTATACTCCTACTTACTCTTATATAAGGCTCAACCTTAATATGAAAGTCTTCTTGAGATATTGACTGTGGGAGCGTGAGTTTTTGATAAGCTGTTGTCGTTATAGACTCTACTAGGTCCAATATTCCATTCCAATGATCCCCTATTGCTGGCTTAGGCTTTGGACTAAATTTAGGGCTTCTGCATGGACTAGGAGTTCTTGGGCTTAACAATTCAGGACTGTGTGTATAGTCAGTCTCTTTAAGCTCAATAGGATGCACTTCACTTATATTAATTTCTGGCGGATAATGCGGTACAGCGTTGTACATTTTTCCATAGAGATTTGTATGCTTCGATATCAATTCGAGCATCATGCTAAGCTTCAGCATTTCAGAATCATGCACTTTCTCTAATTCTAGCCTTTCCTTTTTAAGTGCATTAGTATCTTCTATCAAATCTCTAATGAAAGAAATATGCACTTTGTTTAGCATGTTTTCAGTTGTATCTTCACACTTCTCCAGTGTAGGAGCTAATTTATTGAGTATGTTGGAAGCTAAATCACTACCTGTGATGCCGCTAATTAATTCTTTTTTTAGAGATTCATGCTGAGACAGTAAAGAATAGGAATTCTCTAAGCATTCTTCAAGGATTTCTCACTTCTGATGTAACGTCTTTTCTTTTGTAATTTCTCTAGCGGATTTATCTAATTTTATACGATAATTTGTTAATGTTTCGTAAGTTCTATACAACTGCTTATTTGAACCGGAAAATACGTCAATCATAAGGCGCAAAGTAGAATCTGAACCTTTTAAAGCATCTGAAAATCGTTTGATAACCTCTGGCATTGTGGTACATTCTGGGATATGGTCTATTAGTAGCGAATGTATATCACAAAAAGAAACCAAAATTTGTGAAATTTGCTCAGAAAATGATTTAAATAAATCATTTTTTATAAAAATATCAGAATTTGATGATATTTGACTTGAAGTTAAGCTTATTTTTGATAAGTTGCTAGAAAATAATTCAATTTTTTCTGATATTTCTTGGTCCTTTAAATTGAGGGAATTAGATAGTGAATTTAAACATTTTAATAAGTCACCATTTATAGAAATAATGTCTTCTATGAATGTTTCTCCGCTATACGGCTGTTTAAGTGACGTAGATAAGCTATAAAAGCTGCAATCTAGCTCGCTTAAGTATGATAATATTTTATCAATACTTCTGAAAGATTTTGGACTGTCGATGTCAATTTGGAGTTTTCCTTTGAACTTTTCAATATTTTTAACTGAAATTTCGTATTCTCTTAAATGACTTTGTAGCTTAGATGTAATTGAATTTATTTCGCTTTCTAGTAAAATGTTTTTTTCTTTTTCATTTAAGGCTGCTTTTATTAATAGCTCTATATTTTTCAGGTAAGCTTTGCAAAATTCTTTCTCATTAGTTGGATTTGGAGCTTGAATCGGCTCAATTTCGAATTTCTTTAATGCTAGCTCATATAAGTTAACAGGCAAAATGCTTTCTCTTGTAATTTGTGGGCATTTTAGAGAATTTGCATATATATTGCTATCAAATATTTTGGTGATTTCTTCATATTTTGCTTGATTAAGTTTCTTAAGTTCTGTAAGAGCAAATTTTAAATTTTTATTGAGGATGATGTTTTCATTTTCAAGAACTTGAGCTGATTTTGACGAGCCTGCTGTAAGAGTATCGTAAATCGCAGGAGGAAAGCTATAGCCTAATAAGCTTTGGGTTATAAACGAAAGTGTTGACAGTTCCTCAGACATTTATAAAATTTAAGATCTAGGACAATAATGATTAAGATTTTAAGAATTAAAAAGTGAGATGAATAATTTAACTGCAAAAATAATATGTTTTTTGAAAGCATAAGCCAATTCTTTCTTTTAATTGCAGTGCCATCTATATCTTTAGTAGGTGAATTATCTTATCGAAATGCTTTGAAGTGTCGTTAAGTCTTTACACAAATTGAGGAAGATTTATATCTCAGCATAATAGTGCTAATAAAAAATAGCAATTAAGTTAGAAATCCATTCACTTGCAATCTTTCCCAAAGTACCTTGTTTCAGGTCAATAATAAGAAATCACTATAAATGTTTACACCTGAAGTTATCCTACTTCAAGAAAAGGCACAATATTAATAATTATCGGCGTATTGAGATTCAATACCACAAACATCAAATTGCTATGGATTTGATGCCATTTGTAAAAATGCATTGAATATAGCTGTTTACTATTATTAAATAGATACTCTTTCGTATCTTGTCTCTCTGTTTTAAAATTCCTCATCAACACTTTTCATAATATTACTTTATGGAGTACTAATTTTTTTGACTATCCATTAAGCTAGCTCAAATGCATAGTTTGCAATTTTGAGTGAGGAAGTATATGCAATAGCTATAATAAACTCTAAAGGACCAGAGTAAATTTCATGCTCAAGTCCACTGCATTCTCCTTTAAGATTTTCTTTTATAAAATGGCATTTACTTTCGCCTCACCATTTGATGACTCGTTTTCCCTTTTAAATAGCTGAGTATGATTTTTTAATTGGTTTGTCATCGTTAACATTGAGGTTAGAAAATTTTCAAATTCTATAGGAGCATAAAAAGTATCTGTTGCTGTTCAGCAATTTCTGGGCCTTTCTCATCTCCTGATATAAGGCTAGCTTGCAAACTAAGAATTCTCCAGGCTTCTGGAAACAACAAAACAAGTAGGAATAAAATCGAATAAGATATCTAATATATTTAATATCATCCCATTTTATTTAAATTGACTTTTTAAATAATAAAAATAAATCATATTTTTGTGATTTTTAAATGTAGAGATTTTATAAATAATAGCTAATTTCAAATTTAAAATGGCGTTTGGACATAAAGATCATGTTCTATGTTTTCTCAATAATTCTTTTTATAATTTGTTTAAAGCATGCAACATGACAAGAAACTAAGAAAATAATAAATATAGATCATAATCATTCTTAGGCATAATTAAAAAAAATTTCTAAATTATAGTCTTTTATGGAAATTTGTGCAAAATAAAATAGCTGAATCAATTTATTGTCATTTGATAATTGATTAATAAGAAAAATTATTAATAATCAAGATAAGTTGAGTCTGCATATAATAAATATTTTGAAAGAAGTAATTTAACATATATAAATTATTAGGATAAGGACTAGATTTAAAATCTTAAAATTTTTTAAACTTTGTTAGATAGCATTTACTAAAAAATAATTTATAGTCATGCTTTTTCTTGTTTAAGCATATAATAAAAAAGGATTAAAAATTTTTGAGAGGCCCTAATCTTACACATTGATAACAAATAGATATCATCTAGCCTATTTTAAACTTTAAAACCACTAAAATGAAAGGAAGGATATCAAATTATTTTGCTACAGGAAATGAAATTCCCAAAATATATTTAAATCATAACAAGTTTAGAATTAATTAAATTATTTCTTGAATTTGGATTCATACTTTATTTGTTCACAAAATTGTCTACTGTGACTAATTGAATTGCTCTTGGGCTACTTAGCTTTATAGAGCACTCTTTCTCATGTAGGTCATCAAAATCCCATCGAAGATTTGATGACGTGCGAGATAAAGGTAAGTCCCGGGAAAAGTCAAAATTGTAACGCATAGAAGCTTGATCAATTGTTTTCTTTTGATCAGACTTCATTATGCTCATCCAGTCTTCAATTAATCTATCTGTGTTTGAATGTTCGACAGCGTTCATATTTTTTACAGCATTTTTGATTCCTGTAAAATTATGCGAAATAAAATTAAAATTTTTTGATAAATTAATTTAATTGTTTAAATTCTGAATTTTAGAAGATTAAGGATAATTACTCAAGTCTTTACATTCTGATTTTAGAATATTAAGGAATAATTATTAAATCCTTAAATTTTAATTTTAGAATATATAAAATTAACAAAATAAATTAGTATTTTGTAAATATTCAACAATTTTACTATTCTTTGCCTGTAAGCAGTGAAAATTTTGCTTTTGGCTCTCAAATAATTATTCAACCATTTTATTAGCAATTTCTTTCTATTCTTTTCTGATATAAAGTAAATAATTTTTCATAAATATCAAATTAGAGACATTCCATCTGATAAAATGTAAAAAGAATAACAATCTGGGTGAAAGAGTAATCAATAATGATTTAGTATATCATGCCTAACTAAAAGAGCATCAATTTAAAGTATTTGCATAAAGACATTTAAGAGAAAATTTAAAGGTTAAATATGCTCGAGTGCTATTACACAGATCTAAATTACATGTTTATTTTATATTTATATAGAATTAGATGAGCTATATATTTTTGATAATTTAATCTTCTTATGAAGGCGAAATTATAATTTCTTATATTGGTCTTACATAAATACACTTTTTAATGCAAAAGCGCTATAATATTACTGAGAATATTATTCTGCCAAAGATTATTTAGGCAACCATAAGCATGAGCTTCTTCAAAATAAGATAATAATCTTTTAAATTGAATTATATTTTAATATTTAATTCAAATGCTTATTTGACTACAATTAAATTCGTATTGGGGATAGAATAATTGATTCCTGACTAAATATGTATTGCTTGAAAATTCAAAGCGGATTGGGCTAAAAGCAATTATACAGATATTTTGATACCTGATTTCATTATCATTCTGTCAAATCAGTAGCTTTTGAAGTTATATAACTGCTAACATGAATTATTTTATTAGTTGTAAGGCTAGCATAAAAATAAAACTTCGACAATAAAAGCTGTAAAACTCGATGTAAAAAAGTCAACTCAAATCAGTAAAATGTCATAGTTCAAAAATTTTCATCGTTTATAACATAAAAAAAGATCAATTTGTTGGTTTTGATATTATATGACATTTATATAACAGCTTTCGATTATTGAAGGTCTTAATGTACTGAAATCTGATAAAATTCACAAAAATCAATTTTTAAAATAATTTTATTATTTTACCTTATGTTTCAAAGAAATTCAGACTGAAAAATTGGAATTAATAAGATTACTTTAGAAAATTTCTTTTTATAAAGAATAAGTGTTTTATTTATTCTGATGAAATATGCAAAAAATCTAATTTAGAATAAATACTTACAATGAAACAAATAAAGAAAAAATCTTTTATTAACTAAAATATGTCTTATAAAATATATTCTGTATATGCAATTCATTTTTGCTGATTTTGATTAAGCAATATATTTTTTAGGATAGTAGCAATTTTACTATATTTTTCATTAAAATATAATACTTTTAGCTTTAGTAATATGCATATAATTAATATATATGACTTGCTATTTATTTACTAAAAACATAAATAATTATTTTAAAATGTACTTAGATAGGAATGATATCTATATTCAGTTATCTTTAGTATCTTCTGTATCGCTTACTTTAATCCAAATCCTATTGCAAGAAGATTTAGAAAACTCAAGTGCATCATATATAGAATGGCTTCAAAGAGGTAGATCTCTCGAAATTGACCTTATATTTCAAATTCTGGGAATAGCCACTGAAATTATCTTTGTTATTGGAAGCATAATTATTTACCTCTCATACGATCGAAAAATTGGTGCCGTCTCTACTTGTGCTGGTTTATTTGGAGGAGCATTTTCTGCCTTACTAAAGCTGATTTTTGCACAACCTCGTCCGTATTGAAAATATTCAGAAATTCATGCATTAGACTGCAGCAAAGATTGAGGAACTCCATCAGGACACTCCTTATCAGCTGGATGTGTAATTTTATATTTGGGAATGCTGTGGCTACAGTCTAAAAAACATATATCTTTATTAAAATGGCTTATTATCGTTTTAGCCTCTTTTATTACAGGATTAAACAGAAATTTTATGGGTGCTCATTTTTATTTTCAAGTAATTTTAGGATTTTCTTATGCCATGCTTATAGTGTCAATTTTAATCCATCCTAAAATTGAAAAAATTCTTTTTAAGCTTAACAACAAAAGAATAATAATTATAAATGCTGCTGCAATATTACTGATGTTCGGAACTTTAATACTCTTTTTATTCAGAAATCCATATTGAGATCCTGAATGGAAAAAAAATTACGAAAATAAATGCGATGGAAATTTAGATAAAAAAAGTGCATCACAAATAGATTTAGAAACTGCAAGCTTATTTGTTGCAATTGCTGGATTTGCATGAGGATTTTATAGAAGCAAGGACATAGCTGTGCCAAAAATGACATGAACAAATATAGGAATTGCTGCTGGACTAGTAGCTATTTTCGGTGGTATTTTGTATGGGGCAGAGTCATTGTTAGTATATTTGATAACTGGCCCTGAAATTGTTGCTCCTTTAGCTTTTTTAATGTATGCATCAGGAGTTACTGTTAGCTATTTGATGCCGAAGGTAATCTCAAAAATAATCAGAGTAGCCAACCCAAGCATGGAAAAACTTACAGAAAGTGATGGTTTAATTGAAGATATTAGCATATAACATATTAAGATAAGATTTAGTTTAATTACAACTTGCAATAAGCTGATATCTTGTATTTATTTTTACAAAAATTGAATTTTTGAAAAGATAAAGTTAATGCAAAATGATTTTTGCTTTATAAAATTCGCTGATTTATTTCTTAAGTATACTTATATTATAACCAATTATTGATTAAATTTTTAGTATTTTATCCAATTAATTTAACTATTATTAACTAAATTATTCAAACCTTACCGCTTATAAAATATAATGAACAACGCTGATATGGTTGCAACTAAATTTATTATTTCAGAAAAAGAAAAGGCTCTTAGAGATAAATTTTTTCGCTCTCAAGCCTCGTCAACTCCTGCGAAAAAAACGATTCAAGCACCTGCTCCCGAAATAAATCAAAAATATCATGATTTTCTAGATGAAATGCAGACAACTCTTAAACAACAGGCAACAGGAGTTTTCACAGGTGAGTTACTGCAAAAACAAGCTTTAATTATGCAACAGCAAGTTCAAGTCCTCAAAGCAGGTCAATCAGATCACAAAAAAATAATCCAGGCCATAACACATAAACCAAATCAAGGTTTATCAAAAGAAATTTTAGCAGAACTTATAGAGCCTCTAAACAAACAACTTCAAGAAGTAAAACGACTTTATCAAGAAGACCAGGTAATGACTAAGAATTTATACAGTCAAGTTAATGAAATTAAAAGTGCCTTAGAAAATGACGAGAAAACTATTGAACCTAAAGAGTCTGTTGTTATCACAAAAAAATCAATAGAAAATATCAAACAAGAAAAAACAAGATCTGGGACGATTCAAAAAGCACAACTAAAAAGCAAGGAGGAAAAAGTTAAAAATGAGTTAGTCATTATAAATAAAGATACAAAAGAAGTAGAAAAAGAAATAGATGGAAGACTGGATAGAATTTTAGAAAAAGTAGAGAAAATAAAAAATATACCGATGAAATTGGATAGTGAAGTTATGCCTATTAATGTTAAGCAAATTTTAGGAGAAATGAATTATGATGGGGTGCTGGAAGAGTTAAATATTTGTAGAACAGTTAAAAATGATTTGATTAGGGAATATCAATCAACCGCTTTGGTGTACCCAAAGAAAAAGCCTGAAAAAACGAAATCTGAAGAAGCCAAGAAAAAGAAAAATGAGAAAACTATTGTCAGAAAAGTACAAGTTCCAGGTTATAAACCAACAAATAATATTTCGTTAAAGCCAAAATCACTTCAAAATATTCGTACAAAACCTAAGGCTATAGAAAGTGTGAAAATAAATAAAAACATTCCTAAGCCTAAAAATATTCTTCTTGAAAAAGTCGAAAGCGAAAGATCAGAATCAGAATCTCCAGAACTCACTGATAGATCTCTTCAAGAACCCTCTGAACCTATTATTCCTTCCCCAAAGACTCTTTCTAAACCTGAAACTGCTTCATTTCCAACCCAAACCTCTCCTCACCAATCTCTCGAGTTTCTTAAAATGCAGCATGAAAACCCAAATCCTTTCGAAACTCGCCCAGGCACAACAACTGGTAAGCTCACTGAAGAAAACCTCTCTAACTACATTTCACCTCCTTATCTTCCTCCATTTCAAACCTCTGCACCTCTTCGGGGAAATCTCGAAGAGCAGACTATCGATGTTATTACAACTTATGTGCTTAATCAAACATTAGGCACCACTCAAAGCTTAAAATTGACTTTACAAGAAAAATCTTCATCGTTATTAGGCGTGGAAGAATTAAGTGAGCTTGTGAAGCAAGGTCTACATTTCGATCCAAATACGATTAGTAACATAGGAAGAGAAATTATTCTCGAAAAAATCAGAGAGTTGAGAGAAGAAAAGGAGAGGAAAAATAAGGAAAATATGCGCAGAATTGAAGAAAATAGCAAAATTGAAGAGGATTCAAATGTAAAAAGTGATACTTTGGAAGCAAGCATCAAGAAAGAAGAATCGAAGAGCGACTATATAGAAGAAAACAGTAAAAAGGAAGAAGATTCTAAAGTAAAGAGCGACTACACAAGCGACTTTGAGCCAGATGAAAAATCAGAACATGAAGAAAGTCCGAAATTCAATGAAATTCAGATCCCAGCAGAAGAAATTGACCCTTTCGCGTACAAGTCTCCTAAAATAGAAACTTCTCCAAGATTTCTCGCTAAGCAGCCATCAGCTCAATCGTCAGGGCGTCCAAGCACTCAATCCCAGGATGACTTGGCCTCTCTTTTAAATCCTCGTTTACTCGGCATGATGAGTGCGGCATCAATCCAGCACTATATTTCTTCATTAATCCAAGCTGGCCATTTATCAAGAAATCAAACTCCCAGCTTCTTTTCAAGAATAGAAACTCCATCAACTCAAATTTTCTCAAACTTCCCAAGAAATCGTACAAGTGTTCCGAACGATGTATCTACAGTCCCTCAAAGCCTTGCAAGAATTTCAGAAACTCCAAAGCTCCCTGATGAAGTCAGCGATTTTTTCAAAACCCAAGTAGGCCAGCAATTCCAAAAAATAATTGTAGAAAACTCTTCCCTATCAGCTCATCAAATCATGGAAAAATGGTCATCCCAGCACATTTCTACACCTCAAACCTACCAAAACTTTAATATTCTGAGGAGAATTCCAAACAATATAAATATAGATGCTGAAGAGATAGCACTCAAAAAGGAGGCAGAAATTCCAAGAAGAAAAATTGATATTTCCTACCTAGAAGACCACAAAACAGATAGCGCCAGATCTGATCTTTTCACACTATCAGAGTCAGATGAGTCTTTAAGGTCCTCTTTAAGTTCAGAAAAATCAGCAGCAATGCAGCCAGAATTCATAGCAGGATTTAAAGAATTTTTAGCAAAATCTCAGCTGAAAGAACTGTCTTCAAGCTCTTCTCTTTCTGAAGGAGAAGTAAGAATGAGCTTGGGTGATACTTTATCATCCGGAGAACTTCCGAGAGGGTCTTGGAGTGATGCAAAAAAATTTAAAGATTCACTATCAGGGATTTTTTCGCCCAAAGAAAGCAGTCAAGGGCAAGTTTAATGAGTAAGCCCATTAGATAATATTTGATTACAACTATTGAAAGTAGTTTATTTATGATTATAATTTAGTGAATTACTAAAATTGTATCACCAGCATCATCATTTTTTAATTAGCTTTAATTTTTAGAAATAACAATTTTTTTGAAGCTGACTCAAAGTAAAAATTTAATTATTAATATTTTAGATTTTTGTAATAAAAGATATCACTAAACTAATTTCAATTTTTAATAAAGGTATATTAATAGTTAAAATAATTTTCTTTATATAGTGAATTTCCTAGTGAAGGATTATAGCTTCTACTAGGCATCCTATCTGTTTTTATCCCTTTAAAAGTACCATCAAAGGAATCTGAGTAGTCTCCAAAAGGAATTTGCGGCATTATTTCTTCAGTTTTCTGAGGTTTTACAGGTGAAGATTTTTGTGATTCTCTTCTAGACAGATGAGAAATTAAGGGGTTGTTTAAAAATTCATCAGCAAGCTGAATAACTTCTGATGAAAAATCCTGTTCTGGAAGCTTTTTCTTTATTTTGGGGCCAGGGGATTGATTTTCGTCTGTTTCTGTATACGTAAACGTATCCTCAAAAAGAGGCTTTTTGTTAGAAAAATTCGGGTCTTCTCTACTTGTTATACTTTCTAAGGTTGGCGATGGATTTCTTTGGATTTCTTCATCAGAAACTCATTGAAATTCACTTAAAAGTTTTTTATCAGGGTTGAAAAACTTCTGAATATCTTTTTTAACATCACATCTGATTTTCGAGTCCACATTCTGGAGATATTTTGGCACTTTTCTATGTGGAGTTCCTTTAAGTTGCTGAATCGTGCTTGGCTTAATGGTTTTTAACGGGCTTCTATTCGAATTTTCTTTCGATCTGCTGCTGTCTTTTCCTTTTTGCTTAGAAAACACTTCATCTAAACATCGAAATTTTGGGGTGGACTCCATTAAAATAGGCCCAGGGATTTCTTTATTCGTCGAAGATCTTGGTGGCCTTTTATTTTTTAAATTAGTGACACTCGAAGACCTTTTGAATTCTTTTTCTGCAGGATCGTTATTGTAATTATCAATTTCTTCAATCATCCCTTTAAGCTGTGCTTTGATACCTGGCATTTGTGCAGCCAATGGCAGCGGAGATCCCCGTGAAATGGTTTCAAGCTCGCTTACTGATACGAATCCAGAGTATCGGTTTTGTATTGCGCTGATTCCAATTACCATCAAAAGTTCACAACATCTCGCCCACTGAGACCTTGGGTACAAATATAAGAAATCCTTAATTACTAGATTCCCGCTTAGAGACTCTAACATTTTTTAAATTATCCTGAATTATCCTATTAAAGAACTAAAACCCCGAATACAAAAGAAATCGCAGTTAAAATCATCCCTGCCTCTTTAATATAAGAGTTCTGTAAGTCTAGCCAATACTGAGACGTTATAGTAGTTTTGATGCAGTCAGGGTTGTACTGAAGCTGAGGGCCTTGGAGGTAAGTAGTATAGTTGGTGGAGTATTGATAGTAAAGTTGATGATAGCCATCTATTTTGAGGAAACAGAACTCCCCATGTCTGGAATTAGTGTTACACTTTAAATTTACCTTGTGAAGACGCTTGAGTAGAGAAATGGAGTTTTGCCAAGGTGCATCTCCTTCAAAGACTGGACAGTAAGCCTGAGACCATTCATTATATCCACACTGACAATTTTTTGAGTATTTCCCTGTGGTATCTACACATGTGGAGCCAGGAGTACATGGTTCGTCAAGTTTTGCTGCAGAAACAGGTGCTTTCATGCAAACTCCTCTAGGTGGAGAAGTAGAAGTGACATTAGCGAAGCCATAATAGCAGGAATATGATTTTCCAGTGCTGGTTTGCACATCATCTACGATACTTTCTGCTGATAAAGAGAAGTAGGGGATACATTGTCCAAGATTGCAGGTTAAGTTGTTTCTGCACTCATACCAGTGGTCGCAGTCTCCGCCTTCTTCTACTTGATATTTGCAAGTATTTGCAGTCATATTGCAATATAGCCCAGGATTGCAATCGTAAGTGTTTGTACATTCTTGATCATAGACTTTTCCAACACATTCTTTATCACTACAGCTTCCACTGATGCATTGTTCGTCTTTTTCACAGTAGTCTCCTGGATATCTTGTATTTTGATCAAGAACATCACAAGTGGCGTTTTTCTGAGAATCTACCACACAGGTCTGGTTATGATGTGCGCATTCATTTATATAGTAAATTTCTGAGATCTTATAGCTATCAATATTTTTCTCATAAAATCCACATTGATCAGAGCTCCAGTCTTTTGTAGGAGTATTACAAAAGTAAGCTGGGCATTGAGGTTTCTGAAAAGTGGTAGATGCTTTGGAAATATCCCAATAGCTTTGTGTAAAAATACTTTGAGAGCACTCGTCGTTTCCTTGTATAAGAGGATAATAGTTATAAGCATACTGCCAATAGTCTATTGCCCAGCTGTACCAAAGTTGCTGAGCAGTTGTAGATAAGGTAGCAAAGCATTGGTAGCTCCACGGATTGTGCGCATTGCATTTTTCATTGACATTGTTCATAGCAAGCCAATTTTTGATCATAGAGACTGCGATAGGATCTCCTTCAAATAAAGGACAATAAGAACTTCCAGCTTCATTGTAAGCACAGGTGCAGCTTTTGCTGTATTTTTCATCACTAGATGTACAATTAGATCCTGGTGTGCATGCTACTGGAAGTTTCTCTGTGCTTGTTGGGGCCTTTGTGCAATTGTAAGTGTTGCCTGAATAAACTGCATAGCCTGTTTGGCAGACTAAATTAAAGCCAGTTTTTGAATTAACTAGTTCTTCAACAACTGGCTGATTAAGTCCAAGGGAAAACAATTGAATGCATTTATTGTTGACACAAAGTAAATCATTAAGGCAGCTTTCGTCGCTATCGCATTGAGAGCCTAAAGTCTTCTGTGCCTGACATTTTGGTGGATTTGTTGCTGTGTCACAGTGGAAACCTGGGTTGCAATCCCATTGATTTTTGCATACAACTTGATCTCCCAAGCCTTGGCAAACATTATTGATGCAATTTGCACTAGTGCAGTCGCTATTGGTGTTGCATCATTCTCCGGGATAATTAACTGAAGGCTTTTTAAATTCACAAGACTGATTTTCTTCGATTGGAGTTGTAGGACAGTAATATTCTGGGTAGCATGGAGTCATTTTATATTTTCCTGCCCCTTCGATAGCTGAATAAGACAGGCACTGTTGCTTGGTGTATGAAGGAGTGCAATCATATGAAGGACACTGCGAAGCTGATACTGCAGACAAAAGGAATACTGATATCCACATTTACTATTCTAAGTAAGCTATTATATTTTATTTAAATATTTTAATTAATATCCTTATAAATCCTACATATTATAAGCTATAAGAGGTTTTATTTTTTATAAAAAATTTTTAAATAATCTGTTAGGAGAATTTAAATTTTTGGTGAAAATCCATGTTAATGTATCGTAAATATTCTCGAATTAGCAAAAAATATGTCGGTCTTAGAAGGAATGCACCACACGTTAATAGGGAGACTCGCGTCAAGTGGAGAACTTGAGCAGAAAAATGAGATTTTCGATATCTTCAACAGGGCTCGCCCGCTACCTATGGATTTGCTTTCATTTTTAGGGCATCTCCAGGATCGCCTTTGTTGTTCAGACGCTGTTTTTACGTTGGGATTCGTGTTGCTAGACAAAATTCTAAGGTCTTACCCAACTTTTTCCCTCACAAATAGGAATATACATAGAATCGTATTCACCTCGGTGTCAGTCGCTTTCAAATTTTCGGAAGATATAACCTTTTCAAACGCCGCTTTGGCGAAAATAGGGTTGGTGACTACGCAGGAGTTACTTAAACTAGAAGCTTCATTTCTTGCGGCAAGTGATTGGCGCATTTGGAGCGATGAAATCTCAAAAAATTTAGAAGAATATCTGGACGTTTTTTTAAAAGTCGAGACCAAAAAAGAAGCGTCAAACTACGATAGCGACGAGTCTTCCACTGAAGAAACATCAGGAAGCTTTGAAGACCTGAGCGATTTTTCAGAGCTCAGTGCTTTCTTTACAAGTGAAAATTCTTTATTGTAATTATTGATTATTGTTAACCTAGAATTAAAATATTTTTTAAAATGGACTAATATGAAGATAATGAAAATTTTTGCATGATGGAAAATTATAAATGGTAATATAAATTAATGGAAGCTTATGAGAAGTAACGATGGTAAAATTTTTCTTTTATTTTGAATAATTTTATTAATTTTATTTTTTCAACTAATTTTGATAGAGCACAATATTCGAATTAATTTAAAATAATTATGAAATGCTAAAGGGAATTATTAGAAGCAGAAATGAAACATCTTTATTTTTACTAATAAAAAATAATGCAGTCACAGTGAATTGAAGCGAAGGTTTCTGATACTTGGGACCATGATCAAGCTACGAAGCGTCATAAAGACCGTTTGAATGAAATCAAAAACAAATCTTCTAATCGCATAGACAACTCTCCGCCTACAACTCGCCAAATTATACAGCATAAAGCGAAATCTCAGTCATCATTAGATCTCAAAAAATGTAGGGAAATTGATAGAGAAAACGAAAAAATTATGACGAGAATCAGTCAAATTATCACTGATAAACGCTATAATTTCTCATTTAACCCTGCAGCTGGGCCGAATACGCTAAACAGTATAAAAAGAAAGCGAGAAGCTGAAAAAATTGCAGTTGAGAATGAAAAATTAATTAAAAAGATCCAAGATTTGCAGTCTAACTTAAACAAAAAGAAACTTTTAGATGATTACCAGAATTTTGCCAAATATAGTCAACAGATGTCGAAGCATTGGTTCAAAAAGAAAAGTTTCCCCAAATTTGAGGGAAAACTAAATCGGTTACCACCTTTAGAAAACCTCGATAAAAATACACATAATTATTCCCCTGATACTAAAAAAGGATTAAAAAGATATGCAAGCGAAAAATCATTTAAACTGAGGCAGAGTGAAGCAACTCCGAAAGGTGTGAAATCCGAAATCCAATCAGCTAACAGAGAACAGGAAATTATAAAAGAAAATGATAAAGAAAACTTAAAAGAAGCTGATATGAATAAAGTAAACAAGGAAACTGAGACAAATGATAAAGAAAAGCAAGAAGAAGGAATATTCTAGTTTAAAGGTTAATTCATTGATTTTTCATTAAAACTTGAGGATTTAATATTAACAATTGCTGATAAAAGTACATAAAATAAGAATTAATAAATTGCATGGGTTGATTCTCTGAGCAATTCTTGATACTCTTGCGATTTTTGAAACTCAGGATAAACGGTTTCATTAAACTGTCTGAAAATATTGTTTTCAACATCATTAAACATTGAAGCACTTATATCAGGATTCATATCCCCACAAAGACTTTGATTAGACAAATCCAAAGTCATGCTTTCAGAGAAGATATTTTTCCCTGCTAAAAATTTTCTATATATATCATAAGCTTTTTCTGGGTTTGGATCAAGCTTAAAGAGATGGATTTCAACAAGGATTTTCAAATAATACTCCCAATGCTTATTTTTTGATTTTTTTGCGAAGGAGACAAAATAGTTAAAAGCTAGCTGGTCTTCTAGTAAAACTCTTGGGGATTTAAGGACTTCTAAAGGAACAACGCTAAGTCGTTTTGTGCTTCTCTGTAAGAAATAAAAGGTGTTAATTACCATACAAAGGTTTTTAGGAGGAATGATATAAAGGTGGAAAAATAGAGGACTTACAAAAGGAGCAGTTAATCCCATTGACCAGATCACTAAAATTAGATACAGCTCGATTTTTAAATTACAGTAATAAGGGATTTTCCTGATTTTTAATAAAAATATCAAATAGCAGGCATCTTCAAAAAGAATCAAAAAGTTCCAAGATATATCAAAAATCGTATTCAGTGTTCCGCCAGTTTTTGTTACCATTTGATACAAAGCAAATGCTATATAAAATGCTGAAATAGGCAGCGAATAAGCTAAAATAATTTTTATATTCCACTGATTTCCGAGTCTTTTTTTACTATTTAAGTAGTCTAAATAGCTACAGTAATTGCCATTCCTAATCCTGTTTAACAAAACCAGCCTATACATTCTCAGCACATTTGATATGAAGTAAGCATTATGTGAGATTTCATAAATAACAAAAATCCAGGTGCAGACCTTTAAGTTATAGTACAAGCCTAAAATCTCAATAAATCCTAAAGAAATTGAACCGATATTTTCAGTGCCATTGACTATTATGGAGAAAAGCAAAATTCCTGCAGATCTGGAATATATTTCTTGAAAGTCTCTGCGATGGAATATATATCACAAGAAAAAACTATATATCCCAAAAATACTAATAAAGATGCTTAATCATACAAGGTAGAGCCATGTTCCTGTCATTAATTAATTAATAATTTACAAAGAATTTAATAAAGGGAGTTTGTTTCTTCTAAAAGTGATTGGTATTCAGGCGAATTTTTAAACTCTGGATAAATAGTTTTTTCTAAATGCTTTAAAATAAAAAATTCTATTTCATTAAATAGACTACTTGTTATATCTTTTTGGTATTTTACAAGGTGTCTTTCAGCGTTTCTTGATACAAACTCTGGAATAATATCATTATTTCGTAAAAAATCATTATAAATCTCTTGCCCTTTTTCATTTGAAGGATTTAGCTTAAACAAGCTAATATTGATAAGAAAATCCAAATAATACTCTCATGTTTTATTGTTTGAATTTTGGGTAAAAGCCTTAAAGCACTTATAAGCAGTAAAATCTTCGATGAGAATTCTTGGGTCTTCTAAAGTTTGCAATGGCAAAATTGTACTCATTCTAGAATGCCTTCCAAGTGATATCAAAATCCCTACTAATAAAATGATATTTCTAGAAGGCACGATATAAAAATGATATTCTAAGTTTGTTGTGAATGGTGCTAATAAACCTAATGCTCATATAAAAATTATCATATACAACTCATATTTCAAATTAGAGCAATACTTCACTTTGCGGATTTTTAATAGAAAAATAAAATAAGTGGTTTCTTCAAAAAATATCAAAAAATCAAAGAGAATATTATAAATCATGTCCATATCTCCTTTATCATTTGAAATCAATTGATAAAGGGCAAATCCCACAAAAATCGAGGAAAAAAAAATTGTGTAAATTATTATGAACTTGGCGCTTCATTTATGGTCAAGCCTAACCTTCCTTCTCAAATATTCTCCATG
Organism: Blepharisma japonicum; assembly: GCA_949751835.1. Classification (NCBI taxonomy): domain Eukaryota; phylum Ciliophora; class Heterotrichea; order Heterotrichida; family Blepharismidae; genus Blepharisma; species Blepharisma japonicum. Next base: position 380,280 of record CATKHK010000035.1, on the reverse strand, counting down.
GCTCTCATATTCGCCATTTCTTATTTTGTTCAGTACATTCAGCCTATAAATTCTCATGACGTTTGATATAAAATGCGCATGATGAGCTAATTCATAAGCAATGAATACAATTAATACTGCTTTCATTTCATAATAATATCCGAGTTTGTCGACAAAACCTAATGAAATTGAGCCAAGTATCTCTATACAGCTTGCACACATCGTCAAATATAAATTAGGTAATGATCATGCGAAGATTTCTTGAAAGTATTTTTTATGATGTATATACAAGGCACATATCAGATAAAAGCCTATTAAAATTAATAGCAAAAAAGCTCATAAAAGTCCAAGGTAAGTGCTTTCCATATTATATTTTGCTTAGACAAAAGTTCTTTATGAATTTTTAATTATAATGTGGATTTGATTACTTTTTTTTCAACAAGTTCAAGCTGATGAATTTATAACAACAGGCTTGGGCACAGAAGTTTATATAACTTATTCCCTAGTGAGTTTGCTTCTGATTTCTATCTCTGGGCTTATGTCAGGCCTTACTGTAGGTCTAATGTCAATAGATGAGTTAGATCTAGAAATGAAATTAGCATCAGGAACCCCTACGGAGCAAAAGCAAGCCCGGAAAGTCCTCAGTATTATAAATCATCATCATTTAGTTTTAGTAACTCTGTTATTATCAAACGCTGCAGCTATGGAAGCTCTCCCAATCCTATTAGACACAATGTTTAGCAAAATTATTTCCATCATTTTGAGTGTGACTTTTGTTATGATTTTTGGTGAAATTCTTCCCCAAGCTGTTTTCACAGGCCCTGATCAACTTAAAATTGCCTGCAAGCTGATCCCTGTCGTTAAAATAATTACTGTTCTATTATTCCCTATAAGTTACCCAATAGCTAAATTATTGGATAGATGCTTTGGAGCGAACCATGGAGGGAGGAGATTAAAAAATAAAGACATAAAAGCACTTGTAGCACTGCATGAAAATGATATAATTGAAGAGTCTGGGACGACCTCAGTAACTGGACTGGTCTCTGGACAGATAAAAATGATTCATGGTGCTATTGATTTGCGAGAAGAAGTTGTAAAAAATCATATGATCCCAATTGAAAAAGTCTTTTACCTATATGAAGATACAATATTGGATGAAGTAACTATCAATCGTATACTGAAACAAGGATACTCCCGAATACCTGTATACTCCTCAGAAAATAAGCAGAGAATAAAAAATGTGATGCATGTGAAAACTTTACTCTGTGCCGAGCACGGTAGAACTATACAGGAATCAGGAATAAAGCTGAGAGCTCCTTTAAGCGTGTCGCAGAATACAACTATGTATGAGCTATTGGGGAAATTTAGAGAAGGGAGAATACATATGGCTATTGTGAGTGACGAAAAAGAGGTAAAGGGGATTATTACGATGGAAGATGTGCTGGAACAAATTTTGAAGACTGATATTTTAGATGAAGACGACTATGATAAACTCACAAGCTTTCTTGCTGGAAATCTTGTGCAGAACAAACTTTCAAGCCCACAAACAAGAACCACAAGACAAAGAAAAAGATTATCAGCTCTGCATCCAAGATTTGATGAATTTTCTATGAGCACAATTTCGATGGCTTAGCTAGTGCTTATAGGGTAATATAATAATTTTATTATGAGTGTTGAGTTAAAGAGAACAATAATAATAATTTAAAATTTAAGATTAAAATTAATATTTCTATCAATTTAAGTCTCAGTAATTTCATATGTGAGAATAAGTATTAAGTCATTTAAAACCCATCATAATTTCATTTTTTTAATTGATTACGTATTATCCCATCATTTTAACTAAAAAATAAGTCTCAGCCAATTATAAAAATATGTTGGCAAAAGTTCTGTGTCGCAGCTTCACAGCTCACAAGCCTCCTGTACGAATTGCAGTCACCGGTGGTTCTGGTCAGATTAGCTACAGTCTATTATTCCGCTTAGCAAGTGGGGCATTACTTGGTCCTCACCAGCCTATCATCCTTCAAATCCATGATCTCCCTATGATGCAGCAAGCTCTTAGAGGTGTCGTAATGGAACTTCACGACTGTGCTTTTCCTCTCCTCCACGACATTATTGCAACTGATGTCCAAAGCACTGTCTTTACTGACGTAGACTATGCCTTCTTAGTCGGATCTAAGCCAAGAGGCCCAGGAATGGAAAGAGGCGACCTGCTCAAGCAAAACGGAGAAATTTTCGTCAAGGTAGGAGAAGACCTAAACAAATATGCTAAAAAGACCTGCAGAGTGATTACAGTCGGAAATCCAGCCAACACCAACTGTTTAATTGCCCAATCTCACGCTCCTGATATCCCTAAACAAAACTTTTCAGCTATGACTAGACTTGACCATAACAGAGCTCTTAGCCAGCTTGCTCTTAAAGCAGAGGTTCCAGTGACTTCGGTAAGCCACGTTTGTATTTGGGGAAACCACTCATCAACTATGTTCCCTGATGCAAGCCACGTAAAGGTTTCTGGAAATGCAGGACATGCTAAATTTACTCAGGAGTTTATAGAAAATGAATTTATCCCAACTGTACAACAGAGAGGAGCAGCTATTATTGCAGCTAGAAAGTTATCAAGTGCAGCATCAGCCGCAAATGCAGCGATTGATCATATGAGAGACTGGACCTTTGGAACTCATGGAGGATGGGTCAGTATGGCAGTTCCTAGCGAGCTGTACCATGGAGCTTATGGAGTCCCTGATGGACTGATTTTCTCATACCCACTTACAGTTGACGGTTCTGGACATTATCATTTAGTTAGAGACTTGCCTACAAACAGCTTTGTAACTGAAAAACTTAGACTTACTATTGACGAGCTGCAAAAGGAGAAACAAGAAGTACAGCATTTACTTAAAAAATAGATAGAATTATTGAAATCTGGTATGTAATTATTTGAGATAGTCTAATTAAAAATTATTATGAGACGTTTGTAGGATAAATTTATCCTATAAGCACAAAAACTATGATATTTATAAAATTGAAATGATTAATGATTCTTTTTATAATAAGCACTATCAATGAGTTTTGAAACTTGCCTCATTGATTTCATCATAGAGCTGAACTTAGAGGCATCTATATTTTCAGCAATTTTTTCAAGATTTTTTACTCTGGTTAAGAGCTTTTGAAGCACAAGAGAGTGATCAGCGTATTCGATTATGTGAGCACGCTGGTGGGGAATTAAGGGAGTTCCTTTTAGATGGGTAATAACATCTTTAACGGGCTCATAAAGCTTCAGAGGCTTTTCAGTTGGGAATTTAATTTTTAAAGGCTCATCATCTTTTTTGGTTGCTAATTTTTCATTTTCTTCATGATATTTTGCTATTTTCCTGCCTTTTACTTTTTTCTGATTTTCCTCCACCTTTTTCGCAATTTTTTTAAGCATTAATTCTCGTTGCCTATGCCTTTCTGCTTCCATCACCCCTTCCCAGTCACAAATTTCTTGCTGGTGTTGTCTAATAATCTCTTCTATTTTTTCTTTCCCTATCCCCCTTCTTTTCATTTCTTCAAGCATTTCTTTTTGCCTTTTTTCCATATCTTTCCTCATTTTTTCCATCTCTACCATTTCATTTTTCTTTGCTTCAGCTTCGTCTAGCTCTCTCTGCAGTTCTACAATTTCCTGCTGCCTTTCTTCTTGAAGCTCTACAAGCTCTTGCTCTCTTTTTGATATTTCTTTTAACTTACTTTCATATTCTTTTTGGATTTGATTTTTAAATTTGTCGGCTTCTTCTTGAGCTTGCTTGATATGGAGTTCTAAGAGCTCTGGATTTGCTGACCGCATCCTTTTTAAGATATTGACGATATCTTGAAAGTGCTTATCAGAGAGGTCTAAGAGTTTTTTACGATATTCTCCTTCTATTTCTCTCCATAAATTGTCTTGCTCTTTATTAAGTTTGTTGATGAAGCTGTAATCGATGGCTGAAAGGGCATCAGTTTCTTTTCTGTCAAGAATGAAATATTCTGACATTTTGTTTTCAGTTGGCAAGTTAGAATTTTCAATTTTTTCTCGTTTTCTGTTGAAATTCTTGTGGATTTCAACAATTTCAACAGCCTTTTGTGCAATCATCTCCTGCAACAAGATTGTTTGTTTTTCTGTTAATAATGCATGCTTTTTGGCTGCCAAGATAGCTAGATCAGTTTCGTGTTTTTCATCCAGCATGTCTTTGATCCTACTTGCAATATCAGCTGGTCTCATTTGTCGCTTCATGAGCTCTTCAAACCTTGCTATAGCGACTTCGTCCCTAAGCTTGCCAATTTCTCTTTCCTGCTTCTCTAAAAATTCTTGTTTGTTCTCATCGGCTTTTTTCATTATTTCAGCTTTTTTGATAGCTTGAAGCATGCTTCGAGATTCTAATGGCATTTCATTAACTAGTTCTTTAGCTCCCAATAAATTATCAATTATTATACCACCAGAGGAAGATTTTATAGTTTTTCTGATAGCTTCTTGTTCATCTAATTCCTTTTCATGCTTTTTTAATTCTTCTTCAATTTCTTTTTCTTGGGATATTTGAAACTCTTTTAGGTCAATCTCTTGCCTTTGTTCTAGACTTTCAAGCATATCTTCATCTTTTTCTTTGAAGTATGATGGAATTATCACAGATTTTTTGCCTTTCCTTATGGAATTCGGCTCTTCAAAATCAATGAAATAATTTTTGTCTTTTCTAGACCTCAATAAAGCTGCTAATTTATTAATTTGCAAATCTTTGTTTTCTTTCATTTCATCTTCGAGCTTTTTTATACTTTCTTCATATTCTGCAATTAGTTCTCCTGTTTCTGCCTTATATTTAACTGTTTTTAATTCTCTTTCAAGGTTTTCTCTAAGTTCAATTGCTTGCATATTTAGCTCTTTTTCAAGATTGTTCAAAATTTCTTGCTTTTTTTCTTCAAATTCTTGTTTTAGATCTGGGTTCTGTTTAAGATAAATATTATTTGCCTCAATTTCATATTCAGTTAACTGCACATATTTAAATTCTTTGCTCTTATTTCTTTTTTCAGCTCTTTCAAGTAGCCTGCTTTTTAAGATTTCTTGAGCTCTAGAGTTTTCAGTTTCAAGAGTATCTTCAATTCTTTGAATATTTGCATTGAAATCTCTTATTAAGTTTTGTTTATCTTTTTGCAGCAATTCATGATTATTTACTATGTTTTCATATAAAGCATCTTTTCCTGCACCTGTTTTATAGTCAACATCTTTCAAATATTTCCCTACAAGTCCACGCATGACTTTTTCCATTTCTTGCTGCGGAGTTAATTTTATAGGAATTTCATCTTCAAAGTCTTTAAGTTCGTTTAAGCCTCCCAAAGAAACTTTTAAATATTTTTTTAGCTTAGCTAATTTATTGATAATTTGACTTGTAGTATGCTTAGCATCTTCATTTTTCTGTACAAAGTTATTTTTTTGGATTTTTTCTTGTTCCAATAACCTATCATACATAGCTTGAAAAATTGATGGATCAATATCATCATTAATAAGTGTACTCTCATCTATATTTTCTTTCATTTTTTTATGCTTATCTTTTTTGGTTACTTTTATTTCAATCTGTGTCTTATCAAGAGCAGTTTCTTCATCATCAATTTCTATATCAATTTTTTCTTTTTCTGTAGCTTCTGTTAAATCCATGTTTTGCTGGATTTCTCTATAAGATTTGACATTTCTATGGAAATAATTCCAAGCTTTATTGTGGAAAAAATATAGACCAAAAAGAACGCCTATGACTATTGCTACAAGCCAAGAGCATGTAGTAATAATTAGTAGCCAGTCAGGATCTTTTATAATATTACGGTTAGTAGAGACTCCAGAGGTAAGAATTGAGCTTTTAGTTGCTGACCTAAGAGGTATACCAGGGTTCAAACATTGCTGGCCTGATCCCATGACTGTAACAATTATGTGTTTTGAACTATCAGCAGCGTCTACAAAATCATAAACTCCTGCAGAAGAGAATGTAAAGGCAAAGGATGAGATAGAGTTTTGAGGATTTTTTATCATTCTTTTAAGCTCTGTGAATGCGCCATAATCGAAGTTTGAGTTTGTGTTTAATAGCGAGTCTTTAGAGTATACTGGATAATTTTTGGTATTTTTAATAGAAAATAAAAATGTATCGCCTTTAGAAATGCAATAGACTGGGCTATCAATTGAACTAGACTGCGATAAAAGCCTTCTGCTTGATGAGCTGTTAGAAGATAGAGCTTCTCCAATCCCATACACTCCTTGTGGACCATTTTCAGTCATATCTACACTATAAACAGTGCAATTGTTGGTTGAGCATTTTGTGTGACCATAATATCCATTATTGTTCCCTAAAGAAATATTTGTAAATTTCTGGGTAGTTGGATCAAAAATACTTGTAACACTCCCCATCATTGTAACTTTTGGTGCATTTTCTCTACAATTTTTATTGCAAATGCCATCACTAGTCTTTACTTTATCACATTCGCATATGCCATTGCTCATGCGAGTCCCTGATTTGCCATTGCATTCATTACTACAGTCAGATTTCATAGAGCAAGACCCATCAGGATTTCTTATTTGTGTTTGGTCACAATGTGAATAGACCATAGGGAAACAGTCAACTGAAGAATCTTCATTTGAGCTGTAAATTCCATCTTGTAAAAATTCATATGAAGGGATGCATATGCATCTACCGTCAGACTTTTGGTATGATCGATTGGCACCTTTGCATGCGCAAGTTGTACTTCCTTCGCTGGAATAAGCACTTGTACCGCAGGGGAGACATTTAGATGATCCGGTGGTATCTGAATATGTGTTGGAGGGGCATGGCAAGCAAGAATCTTGAGAGGTTTTGGATGTAGAAGGATTGTAAGTAGCCATTGGGCAAGCTGTTGGAGTTTTAGAGCCTGATGGACAATAATAGCCTGCTGGGCAAGGGTAACCGCCATGATATTTTAGAGAAACAGGATTTGGTCTAGAAGCTGCTGAAGCGCAGATAAATCCTCCATAACAGTTTTTGCATTTTGCATAAGTACCATCAGAATAAGTTCCACTACCGCATTCGACACAATTATTATTGCTCGCATAATAGCCTGGCTTGCATCTTAATGGTTCAAAAGAACCTACTGGGCATATATATGCATCTGGACACGGAATTGGTGGCTCACTAGAGTCTTGATACTGGGATAAATCATTCTGGTCATATTTTGGGCAGTAATAGCCCAAAGGGCATAGAGCTGGAGTTGTTGTATTTGCATGACAATAGTAACCAATAGAACAAGCTTTTTCAATTGGAGATCCTTTCGGGCAGTAAGTTCCTGCTCTACAAGGTAAAATAATATCAGAAGCCCCTGGGCATTGATTTCCTCCTGGACAGAGATTACAGTCATCTATAGAAGCTGCTGTAAGTGACGATGAGTAAGTTCCTGGAGGGCAAGCAGTAGGTGCAGAAGCGCCAAGAACACAATAATATCCTACCTTATTACATGGGAACGCAGTATAGTCTCCAATTCCTGATCTTGTGCACAAATACCCCCCCGGACAAGCTAAGCATACGGATTGATCTGTGCCTCCTGCTTTGCTTCCATATGTCCTTTGAGGGCAAGAAATCGGCTTGCTGACTCCTTGAGGACAAAAATACCCCATAGGGCATGAAATTGGCTCAGGATTTGTACTAACACAATAAGATCCAGGTGGGCATTGGGTGCAGTCTTCTTGCCTTTTACCCCCTGTTATCTTTCTAAATAGTCCTGATGGGCATGGAACAGGCAATAAAGTACCTTTTGGGCAGTAGTTCCCGGTAGGGCATGGATATCCATATGAATTGGATCCACTTGGTGTCGGGGTAGGGCTTGCTAAAACACATAAATATCCAGCTTCGCATTGTCCTGTTATCCTCCCATCTACACAGTAAGAACCAGATGGGCAAGGAGTGCATTGAGATGAAGAGGAAAGTCCGTAAGTGTTGGAATTGTAATAGCCTAATGGACAAATAATTGAAATTTCTGTATTTATGGGACAATATGAGTAGTATAAGCATTTGTTGCTAGAAGTTGAAGATCCTGGAGAGCAGTAACTTCCACTTGGGCAATTAGTGCAAGCAGATAGACCAGTGACTGAAGCATAGGTACCACTTTTACACGGAAATTCAATGTCAAATCTTGTTGGAGATGGGCAATAATGGCCTGTTGGGCAGTCTTGAGGTGTATTTACATTTCCTAAGCAATATTTTCCGGCTGGACAGCTTAGGCAAGAAGACTTTCCAGCACTTGATTGGTAAGTGCCCATGTCACATGGTATAGGCTCAAAGCTATTAGTCGGACAATAATGCCCAGCAGTACACAAATTAGGATTGGAAATGCTTTCTCCTGCTCCACAATAGTAATTAATATCGCACACCCCTGTCGGTGCAATCAACCCAGTGCTCCCACAAAAATTGCCATATGGGCAAGAAAAGCAGTCATTTACGGGACCTAAACCTTTGCTTGGGCTAAAAGTTCCAATAGGGCAGTTAGTTTCTGAAGAAGCTCCAACATCACAATATTTGCCTTGTCCGCACATATTTCCCATAGCTCCATCAATAGGAACCCAAGTTTTGGAGCCAGAGATGCAATAAAACCCAACTGAGCAGTGTCCTGCAGTAGAAGCCAAACCTTGCTGATTGCAATAAGAGCCAGGAGTGCATGATAAAGGAGTTGAAGAGCCTGTTGGGCAATAGGTCCCTGATGGGCAGATTCCTCCTAAGCTAGATACGATTGGCCTATCATTTACAGAGCTCCCACTGCAGTATCATCCGCCTAAACAAGAACCAGTAGGGGTTTCAAGTCCTGGGAGCTCGCAGTAAGATCCTGCAGTGCATGGCTTGCAATCAGACGGGCTTGATTTTCCTTCGATATCATTATAATAGCCTATAGAACATGGATTTGTGTATCTATAGCCTGTAAAATCAGGACAAAAATAGCCTTTTGGACATAAAGTTTCCTGAATAGCACCTAGCTCACAATAATTTCCTGCTGTGCATGGCTTACAACTTGCTTGCCCTGTTGAATCTTGAAAATATCCATCAGGGCATTGTATTTCTTCACTAGAGCCAGTAGGACATTGATGTCCTAAACTGCAAATAAGTGTAGGGTTGACGTCACCTCCTGGGCAGTAATACCCAGCCGTGCATAGAGTTGCAGGAAAATCAATGCCACTTGTCGGGCAATAATAACCAGCTGGGCATTTAATGCATTCTGAAGCAAGTGAAGCTCCTGTATATGGTAAATAATATCCAGAACTGCATGGAATTGGAGCGCTAGACCCTTGTGGACAGTAATTTCCTTTAGGACAGATATCTCCGTTTGAAAAAGTTGGAGTCTTTGGACTTGGAACCAAAGATCCTCCAGAGCAGTAATATCCAGCCTTACATTGCCCACTTTTATTGTTTAATTGATCTTTTGAGCAATAATACCCTCCATCACAACTTGTTGCTGAGCTTGACCCTAATGGACAATATTGCCCTTTAACACAGATTCCCCCATATAAACTCCCTATCATAGGCTTTGATACAATAGCTCCTCCACTGCAATAAAATCCTTCTGAACACTGAAATGAGGCTAAGCTCCCAATTCCATATAATGGGCAATAATAGCCTCCTGTGCAACTTATGCATGCAGAGGATAATGTTTGTTGGGTATTTATATTAAAAGTCCCTGGCTGACACCTGCTTGTATAGGAAAACGGAGTGTTTAAAAGGCAATATGCTCCGGATGGGCAAGGATTTAGAGTATAATCACTAGTTCCTCTTGGGCAATAATAGCCAATGGGGCAGTTTTTGCATGAAGATTTCCCTTGTGAGTCTTGATAATACCCAGGCATACATGAAATTTGACTCGCTGTTCCCCCAGGGCAATAATATCCTGCTGCACATTGATGATCAGTTCCAGAAACGCTAGATTCAGGACAATAATAATTAGCAGGACAAAGCTGGCTGTCATCAACATTGTGAGTTCCTGTGCAATATCTTCCAGCTGAGCACGGCAAGCAGTCGCTTGATGATTTTCCCCCTTCAGAAGGGTTAAAAGATCCAGCAGGGCATGCATTTTGAGTCCTAATAATTGTGCCGACTCCACATCAGTACCCTTTAGGGCATGGACCATATTTTGTGCTCCCAGTATCTACCAATGTAGATGGATATTGATAAGGCGAGCCTATTTCGCAAAAGAAACCACTTGCACATAGCCCAGAAACAGCACTTAAGCCATATAAGGCACAATAAGACCCTGCAGTGCAAGGAATGCAGTCTGAGCTAGCCCCGGCATTTGCAGTGTCTCGATAAGATCCAGGTGGACATGGAAAAGGGCCAATTGTTCCTGATGGACAATAATAGCCTGAAGGGCAGTCTATAGGAGTAGTCATTTGAGTGTTTGGGCAATAGTAGCCAGTTGTGCATGGGCTGCAAGAAGGCTGACCTGTTTGGTCTTGATAAGTACCTTTAGCACAAGGAATCTGGTTTGGACTTCCAACTGTTGTATAAAATCCTGCCTGAGCTGGATTTTGTTGAGCTGTAGTAGCTGATCCTGTACAATAATAGCCAGCATCGCAAGGCCCTGTAGGTGTAGCAGACGTTGTGCTTGCACAGTAGAATCCAGCAGGACATGCTATACAATCTCCACTTGATTTCCCCCCTGGATAGTTATTAAAAGTTCCCAAGGGGCATGCTTGAGCTGCAGTAGTCCCTGCAGGACAATATGACCCACTTGGACAGACATCTCCATAACTTTGGCCAACTGGATTTGGCGTTATCGACCCTCCAGTGCAAAGAAATCCAGCAGCGCAACTTCCTTTGTAACTTGTCAAGCCAGGGACATTGCAATATTTTCCTGCATCACACTGAGTGCAATCTGACACTTTTTGCAGTTTTGTTGAGCTTCCATAAGTTCCTATTGGGCATTTAACTGCAACTAGAGATCCTGCAATGCAGTAGCTTCCAGCTGGACAATCAGTAGGAGTTATTGTAGCTATAAAACTGCAAAACTGTCCTGCTGGGCAAATAACGCAACTTGAGAAGTCAGTTTGACTAGTATTCGGCTGGTACGTGCCTGCTGGGCATGGTAAAGGAATTGTAGTCTTGCTTGGGCAGTAATATCCAGCTGGACACGGAGTTGTATTTGAAGTTGAAGCAAAAGTGTCAATATAAGTTCCAGCTACAGCTGGAGAGCAATCGCTTAATTGAGTACCTCCAGTTGTAGATAGAAAAGTTCCAGGTATGCATGGATATGGCAAAAATGCAGCAGTTATACAATAATAGCCAGCTATGCATAAATAACTTGGGTTTCCTGATGGATTTGTTGAAAGCTGAGATGGGCATAAATAGCCAGCTGGGCATAAATTTAGAATCATTGTTTTGTAAGTCAAGTTTATAGTATCACAATAATATCCTTGTAAGCATTTTAAAGGAAGAGTTGCTCCAGAATCACAATAAAATCCGACCCCGCAATCTGTTGGAGTAACAGTGCTTAAACTTGTACAATATTTTCCTGATGGACATACAACGCAGTTAGAAATCGAAATGCTTCGGGTTGCAGTTAAATAAGTTCCAGGAGGGCATGAGAATTCTTTTGATGATCCCGAAGGGCAATAATATCCTTGGTCACATGCTGTACATTGAGATGCTAAAACCAAGGAGGTGCTTGAAGTATAAGTACCTGCAGGACAGGCATATTGATCAGGCCTTTCTGTGCCAGAAGGACAAAAATTGCCAGTCGCACAAGCAATAGGAGAACTTGAGCCAGTCGGACACGCATATCCAGCAGTACATGGAGAACAGTCTGAGCTTTGATAATTGTTTGTAGCTGATGAATATGTGCCTTGAGGGCATGAAAAGTAATTTTTCATAGGAGTTCCTTGTGGGCAATAAAAACCAGCTCCACAAGATGTGCCTGTATTTGTTGTACTAGCTGCTGGACAATATACAGTTGAGGGACATTCCACGCAATCATCTTGCGCTGACATTCCAGCAAGGCTATACATTCCACTTTGGCAGGAAAATAGGTAAATAGAGTAAGACCCTACAGGACACCAATAGCCAGCTGCGCATGAAATTTGAGAACTTGATCAGCTGCTTGCAGGGCATACATAAGAGGCTGCAGAGCAAGGCTCACATCTTCCTAACGGATTTTTGTTAACATACCCTAATAAACAAGGAATAGGGCTTGAGCTTCCTTCATAGCATGATACATAATTATTACATGTCTGGCAGCCTCCTTTTGAGGATATTCCCCCACTGCTATAAGTCCCATAAGGGCAATATGTAAATGTCTTTAAATCGCTGCTATAGCATCCGGGATTTATATTTATACCAATTGATGACTGTATAGGGCAAGCATTTCCAATTGAGCATGTATTGCAGTGAGCTCATACAGAATTATAACTTTTTGCAGACGAATAAGTTCCTTCTGGACATTGAAAAACTCAGCCATTTTGTGAGCCTTCAGGGCAAAAGTTACCTATATCGCATTTTGCACATTGACCATTGCCACCATTATCATTTGAGCAAACTCCAGATGCTGGCTTAGCTCCAAGAGATGCACTACATAAAAATCCTCCAGGACATATTTTGCATGATCTAAAATCTGTAGCTCCTGCTATATCATTATAAGTCCCAGCAGGGCATCCATAAGCCGTGCCATCATACGGTCTATATATTGTATTAGTAGGACCTAAGTTAGTATTAGGGCTTCCATTATAATAGCCAGAGCATGCATATCCTGGAGAACAAAAATAACATTTTGTATCTCCAAGAGGGGAAAAATAATTAGTTCAGCAGGCTTGATGGCTTATAGCAATTCGCCATCCAACTTCAGCTTGATAGCAAGAATAATAATAAGTGTACTGAGGATAAGGGCAGCCAAGACATAATAACCCTCAACTGATATAAGGAGAATTGCAATTAACTCCACTCCCATTGAGGCATTGCTGACTTCCAGCACAGAGAGAACAAGTTCCAGAATTATAATAAGTTCCTTGAGGGCATGTAAAAGGGTTATAATTAAATCTTGCACTACACACTTGATATGCTGGGCAAGCAGTGAGAGTGTTGCTAGTGATATAATAACCTTCATAAGCAGGAGATATCTTTACACTACTACAAGCAGCACTGTAAGAGCCAGAAATGCATTCAGGTCTCCCTGCAGGAGAATAAGTATTAGCTGGGCAAGCTGTAGCTGATTTATAACTACAATAATTTCCTTCTGGACAGGTTATGCAGCTTGCTTTGCCTGCACTTGAATAAGTCCCCAATGGGCATTTTATTTCATTATGAAGATTTGTGTTTGGGCAATAGTCTCCTTGTAAGCATTGAGTTTGGCTGGACTGGCCTGGAATAGTGAAAGAGCCGACACTTACAGCTGTAGGACTAGAAACAGCTGAGCTTGCATAGTACCCTTCAGGTATTTTACTACAAGATTCTGCCCCCTGGCTTGAGCTATAATACCCAGTTGGGCAGCTTCTATTCGTTTTCCCATCATAGCAATATTTCCCAGTTTCACAAATATTACAGCTTCCAGAATTATAGTAATAACCAGTGTTACATGGAGCAATAGTGTTAGAAGAACTTACAAAATTTGTTATAGAACTTGAGCATGTATTTGTATTAGTCCAGTCATATGATCCTGGAGTGCAAATATTTATTATATCGACAGTCGTATAATATTGAAGGCTGTTATAATTGACATCTGAGGAGGTAATAGATAAAGATATAATTACAGTTGAATAAAGGCTCGACTGAGCTGTTGGAACTGAGATTACAGAAACTGTAAAAGTTTTAGGGTTTAAATAATCAGATGAGGTAAAAGTTAGAGATGTCGGGGATAGACTAATCAATGAGCTTGATTCGCTTAAGGAAATAGTTACTGATGATGAAGGGTAATAAGTTAATGAAACTGAAATTGTATCGGATTTGCCATAAGAAATGCCGAGGTAGCTGTTCGAGATAAGTAATTGAGAAATACAAGGGAAAAGTAGCAAAGGAATAATTAAAGAAAATGCCATTCGCTTTGATTATTAACCTTTCATTGAAAAGAGATAAAATAACACTAATTTTAATTAAAACTTAAAACCCTGAATGAACTTAATATAATGAGTAAAAATTTAGGAAAGAAGAATAAGCTGGAGAATATGAATTCTTTAAAATTAAGCAAAATATGAATTGCTATTACATTTATGAATATATTTCTGCTGGATAACTGTAATTTATAAGAAAATAATCTCATTGTGTAAGTAGCTTCAATATTACATATTTTAGCTTTAAATATAAATATTATAATTAAAATTTAAAAAATATTCATTAAAAAATTACAAAAATTTTTTTATCATAAAATTTATGTAATAATTTTCAATATTTTTGTAATTCAGGATTGAATTTTATCAAAAGTAAAATACATTTATTAAAATGGGGGATGCCGCTCCAGATCATATCTGCCAAGATCACGCTCAAAACTTCTACGACTGCTCCTGCTGCTTACAGAATTATGCTCAATTCAACTCCCAGCTAATCTACAATAAAAAGCTTATGAAAATAAAATGCAAGGAGCAGCAGGAAATCAAAAAATATTTAGCCAAAATTCACTCATTAGAAACCAAGCTTCGTACTTCTGCAGAAGAAAAAACACAAGGTTATTTATGTCCTACAAGAAAAGTCAAAAACCAGAGACTTGTAGACTATTTGAAAGAGCTTCCTCTACCTCATGTGTTTTTTAATATTTGTAAAGACCAAGAACTTGCTATGGCATTTTTACTTAGATCTGGGATTTTTCCAGAGTCTAGAAAATGCAAAAGCTGCATTGATGAAAATGGCTACTACAAAGAAATGAATTTTGAGTACAATGGATATATGGGGTATTTATTTAGATGTGAAAAATGTGGTGTAAAATATAACGTAAAAGAGGGGACTTACTGAGAAAAAGTCTCTTTTACTATAGAAAAAATTGTGCTTTTCATGTTTCTATGGGTATGCTATATGAAAGATAACGAAGTCGCTCAGTTGCTTGATGTAACTCCTTCTTGTATCTCCAAATTATCTAGAAAGCTGAGAAAACTCGTGGTAAGTGATTTTCTCTCGACATTCACACCATTTACAGGTGTAGTAGAAATTGGGACAATAAACTTTGTCCGCAGAAAAATAGAAATCGGCAAAGGAAAAACCCCTCAAAAATGAATTATGATTCTTTTTGAAAGAGGCAGCAAGCTATGCTATATAGAATGCTTGCCAAGAAGAAGCCCAGAATATATAATTCCTATAATCCAAAAGCGCTGCGAAGTAGGGACTGTTGTGATTACTGACAAACTGGGTTGCTACGGAAGACTCGAAGATTATGGATTCCCGCATTATCAGCTTGACAAATCAAGAGGGTTTGAAGACCCTGACAATAAATTCATACACCATAATAACATCAATAATATTTGGCTTTGGACGAAATATGATATAAAAAATAGATATAGGACAGCACCATTTTTGCAAGAACTTTTATTTGAGTGGATCTGGAGAAGAGCACATAGGATGAATATGGCGAGGTCAGAGTTTCCAATGGAGAGCATGGCTATTTTTCAAAGTCTAATTGAATTGATCAAGAAAAAGCAAGCTCAAAAAGAAATTTTATTAGATTAACTATAGTGTTTAAATTTAGCACAAAGGAAATAAGGGAAATGAAAAGATCCATACATAAAAATGTCGATTTTTTTATAAATTAAATTTTTAGTATCGTATTTTCTAGATTGTAGTAGAGATTTAAGGCTATTTAATTATTTGTGTGATTTTTTATGAAAATATACATAGGAAAAGATTTAAGCTTGGAGAGATAATTAATATGGTAAGGAGTTCAGTCCATCTTCTCTTTACTTTACTCAGTCTAGCATGTGCTATCAACAATAAATTCCTTGCAGATACAATTCTTTCAGCTGATGCAAACCCATATGTGGTTACTAAGGTTACTACTTCCACATATGGAATTGTTGCATTAGCTGAACTCTCCTCAGCCAGTTATCAAGCAGCAGTGGAGCAAGTCATCCAGAATCTAACAATATCAATCCAATTTGATACTGATACCCGAGTCCGAATCAAAATCACTGATACTGACCATGAAAGGTGGGAAGTTCCTATATCAATCCCCTCTTATACTCCATCAGGAAAAAATCTTCAATACACTATTTCTCCAATAACAGAAGGTCCTCTCTCTATACAAATTACAAGAAATTCAGACAAAAAGGTTGTCTTCAGCTTAAACCCTGCTCAGCCATTCTTCTATAATAATCAAGATATAGGATTTTCTAATTACGTAGGATATCCTATAAGCGTTATGGGGCTTGGGGAAAGAGTTTCAACTTTTGTGCTGGCTCAAGGGACTTATACTCTATATTCACGTGATAGAGGTTCACCTATTGATACAGGAAATACCCCTGACTCAAATATGTATAGTTCTCAGCCATTTTACCTTGCAATTGACGATGACCTTACAGCTCATGGAGCTTTGTTGCTGAACTCCAATGCGATGTCAGCAACAGTTGGGGGAAATTATGTGGAATTTAGAACTACTGGAGGAATTATTGATTTCTATGTATTTATTGGCCCAGAACCAGAAACTGTGGTAAGTCAGTATCATGATCTCATTGGCTATCCCGTTTTAACTCCATGGTGGGGCTTAGGGTGGCACCAATGCCGATACGGATTCCAAAACATTTCAGTAGTAGAAGAAGTTACGAATGATTACACTCACTATGACATTCCTTTAGATGTCATGTGGATTGATATCGATTATATGAACGAATTCCAAGATTTTACATTGAACCCTGAAACCTACCCTCAGGCGAACTTCACTAAATGGATAAACCAGCTCCATTCAGAAAACAAGCATTTTGTTCCTATTACAGATGCAGGAATTGGTGTAGATCCATCATATCAAGCTTATGTGGATGGGTTAAAGCAAAATATTTATATTCAAAGTGCTTATGTTAATGGACCGACTCAGGGTGTAGTCTGGCCAGGAACTTCAGTGTTCGTTGACTTTTTCCACCCTAACTCTACCAATTTTTGGTTTAACCAGATGCTGAAATTTGAAAAATTGACCTCTTTTTCAGGGATTTGGATTGATATGAACGAAGCTAGTAATTTTATTAACGGAGAAGTTGGGCATCCCCCCTCAATTATTACCAACCTAACCATGCCTTATACTCCAGGTGAAGATGTCAATATGAGATCATTAGATGTAGCATCTAAGCACTATGGAGGATTGCTTGAATATGATGTCCACAGCTTATTTGGGTTTACAGAAACAATAGCCACTTATAGATATTTCGAAGTCTATAACCTGAGGCCTTTTATTATCACTAGAAGCAGTTTTGTAGGGACTGGAAGATATGCAGGCAAATGGTCAGGGGACAATAAATCACTATGGCCATTCTTGGAATACTCAATTACTGGAATTTATAATTTCGGTATGTTTGGGATTCCGTTTTCTGGAGCTGATATTTGCGGCTTCCAGCTAAACACGACTGAAGAGTTATGTACAAGATGGACCCAACTTGGAACTTTGTACCCATTTTCCAGGAATCACAACGGTATCGATAGTATTGATCAATACCCATGGTCATTTGGCTCAACTCTATTAGAAACTTCAAAGATGGCGATAAGGAATAAGTATTGGCTGATGCTTTATTTTTCTACTGAAATGTTCAAAGTAAGCCAAAATGGAGGAATTTTCTTTAAGCCTACCTTTTTCGAGTATCCTGATGACGCTAACTTATTAAATAATGATACAGACCATTTCATGCTTGGAAAAGGACTTATTGTGCATCCTTGTTTATGGGAAGGAATTGATGGAAGAGTTTCATATTTCCCAGATGATATTTGGTATAATCTTTATAACGGCAATAAAACTATATTGGACGCACAAAATTCAGTGTATCTAGATATGACACTTCCAGGAGATATTCCTATTCATATTAGAGGCGGACATATAATTCCAACTTTGGACACATATGATACTGTTCTTGATGTCCAAACACTTAGAAAATCTCCAATTACTCTAATTGTTGCTTTGGATCAAAATGGAAAAGCTCAAGGGGACGTTGTTTTCGACGATGGTGTTTCATTGGACACATTAAGTAGAGGCCATTACACACAGATTCACTACAATTACTGAAACAAAAACGCAACTTCAACAGTTTTAACTATTCAAACAGTTAATAGGGGATATAAAATGATTCAAGGGGAATTTCCATATATTTCGACTATTGTAATATATGGCATAAACAGAAAGCCTCAGAGTGTCGTATTTTATAGAGGAGGGACTTACACTACATTGTCTGCTTCTATTTCTCTAGACGTCGGAGACTCAGTGTGCACTATTTGGTTTTCTTCTAATTCTAGAATGGCTCCAGACCGTTATGATGGATTTATCTTTAATTTCGGTTCTCAATAATCCATAATTAATCGCAATTAAAATAAAACAGTCTTTCTTACTTTATTCATTAAATCAAAATCCATTTTAATATAATAATTAAACATTAATTTCAAACTCTCTACAATTTTAGTGCTTCCTTTTTTTTGTAGTTTCTGCTGTACTTTCTATAATTTCATCGACAATGGAATTATAGTCAATCTCGTCTTTTCTTTCCTCAATTTTGATTTCAGTATAGTTTAAATCATTGTATGCGGTATTGATTTCATATACGTCTACGTTGATAAAATTCTGGAATTTTTCTATTCATCGAATATATCTGTCAAGGCTTCACTCAGGTTCGACTTCAAGACTTGATAAGGCATCTTCAGTGTTTGTATTCAATAAGCATTTAGCTGCATAAGCAGAAAATAATAAGCTTTCTCTTAATCTTGAATATGAGATTTGCCATGCGAATCTCGTCAAATAAATTTGCCAAAGTGCAATCTCTATATCAGAAAGACACAATAACTGATAAATATTTGCGACAATTGAAAAAATAGCTTCAAAGGAAAAACAAATTGCTGAGCTCCCTATCCTTGACAGTTTGACTAAAAAAAGATACGCCTTGTGACTCAAGCCTAAACCAGAAATTGAGGCTTTTTGTCTAAAATAGTCCTCAGAAAGCATTCTCGGAGATGATTGCTGATAAAAATTAATAAAACTTGAGCATGTTTCTTGCCCTTCTGAGTCATAATCAATCTCCATTTTATTATAAGCAAATTTTATTGATAATTTGAATGGAAATTATAAGAAATGAATATTTTGATTATCTTGCAAAATTGCTTAAAAATTTTTTTCTGCGTTTATTAAACTAATATAAAACATTTTCGAATTTTTAAAATTTCTCTTTGCTCCAAAGTTTTACAAATAAAATTTAAGAATAAAAAATTATCTGGTATAGAAATGATTAAAAGGCTGACTTTTCTTAGATCTCAAAGACATGAATTGCTTCGATTTTTTTCATCAAATAAAGATACTGAGAGCTTGAAAAAGCAATTTCAAAAACTTTCCGAAGAAATGAACTTAAATACCTCAACAGATACTAAAAGTACTGATGAAATCAGAATGAAGGACCAAATTAAAATGACCGAAGACCTTAAGGCGCAATTCAAAGGCATAAAAGAGGATCTCTCTAAGCAAACAGGGCAAGCCAAAACAGCTCAAGAAAGGTTAAAAGAATCTTTGCAAAATTTCAGGATGCCTAAATTTTCAATGCCAGATTTTTCAAAGTGAAAATATCCTATAAAACCTGATAAAATATCCGAACAGCAGCCAGAAGAGGAAAAAGCTGAACCAAAAGAAAAATTAACCGAAAACACACAAAAGGCATCAGGATATGAACAGCCTAAAAAAGAGGAAGAAATTCCAAAGCCAGCTAAAATTCCGTATTATGAAAAGTATCCTAAGCTAAAATATTTGCATATAGCAAGCTCTTATATAAAAGACGCAATAAAAGAAACATTTCCAGATCAAGAATACAAAATAAATTTAATGAAAGAAAATGCTAGAATCCAAAAAGAGAAAGAAGAAGAGCTTAAGAAATGGCTTGAAGAGCACCCTGGTGATGAAAATATTCCAGAATGGAAAAAAGGCGCTCTTGCAGTTGTTCAGAAAAAAAGGACAAAATGGGAAAAAATAAAGGACAGCGTAATTGGATCGAAAATTGGGACAAAAGTATCTGATTCGACACAAACAATTTTAAAGCAGGACTCTGTCAAAAAAGCAAAGGAAAATATTCAGGATATTAAGGAAGGAATCCAATCGATAGGACTTGATATAAAAGATTCCATCCAAATGTCAGACAGTAGACTTGTTCAATCTGGAAGAGAACTTCTAAGCCAAGCAACAGTAGAGTCAGCTCAAGCCAAGGCTGTAAAGGTAATCCGAGCTTATGACCCAGACTTTGATATCTATCAGCTAGAAAATGACCTCGAACACATAGTTGTTGATTTCTATCAGCAATTCCTTGACCTCAACAAAGAATACGTGCAAAAAATCACAGAAGGTCCAGCACGCGAATTCTTGATGAAAATTCTTGCTAATAAATCAGATGGGTCAGACTATAAGCAAGAAGTTTATGAAGTTACAAGACCAGTATTCTTAGGGGTAAATCTTGAGGAAAAACAAAACCCAAGATTTAGCTTTAGCTGTACAGTAAAATATTCTGGAGGCAATGCTGCAAAAGAGGAAGAAGAAGAGAGAAATTCTAAAGTAAAAAACCACAAAATAAACTATTTCTTTATGATTTCAAGACATCCTGAGCCTGATTTTGAAACTTATGGGCATCCATGGCAATTTCTTGTGTTTCAGCCTTCAGAAGACCAGCTGAGACTCGGTGGTTAATTATATAAAATTGCTTTTATGATAATAAGCTTATTTTTATCTGTTTTGGTCCCCACATTTTTACTTAAATCTTCATGCTTGTTTAGGCGGTAATAATAAAAATGCATATCAAGCAGATCATCATCAAAGGTTTCAAGACCTACCGAGAACAAGTTGTTGTCGGCCCTCTCTCTGCAAAAGATAATGTCTTCGTTGGGCTCAATGGCCATGGCAAGTCTAACTTCTTCAACGCCATTATGTTTGTATTTTCCGACAAATTTTCTAATATCCGCAACGAAGACAAAATTCGCTTAATCCACGAAGGTGCAGCAGAAGCAGTAAATACGGCCTCAGTTGAAATAATCCTTGACAACTCTGATGGAAGATTGCCAGTTGATAAAACTACTGTGTCAATCAAACGTATCCTTAAGTCAAATAAAGACGAATATTTCATAGATGCTAAACATGTCACTAAAGGAGATGTCAGCAATTTGCTGGAAAGTGCAGGATTTTCTAAAGCCAACCCTTATTATGTTGTCCAACAAGGGCGCGTTGCAAGCTTGGCCGCCATGAACGAAACTCAATGCTTAGAGCTTCTTAAAGAAGTGGCTGGGACTATTGTATATGATGAAAGAAAAGGAGAAAGCGAAAAACTACTTGAAGAGACCAAGAGAAAAAGAGACAAAATTAAAGAAATCATGGGAAGGATTGAAGACAGGATGAGGGAGCTGGAGTCTGAGAGTGATGAGCTTAAAAGATACCAACAAATTGAAAAAACTAGAAGGGCACTGGAGTACATCTTATACAAAAATCATGTACTAAAATCTCAAGAACAAATTGAAGCTATTGACCTATCACAAAACGACTTACTTGACAAAATAAATAACCTCAAATTAAATAGAAATACTTTACAAGAACAGCTTGATACTTATGAAGCAGAACTGGCTAATAAAGCAAGCATGGTCCAAAAAAATCAATTGTCACTGCAGTCCTTAGAAGAAACAACGTCTAATTTTCATAACCAAAAAATCCAGCTTGAAAATCAAATTCATTCGTTAAAAGAAAGGCATAGCAATATTGGGCTGGAGCATCAGAAAATTGAAAAAGAACTAAAACTAATTACAGAAGAAAGGAAAAAAGAAGAAAAAATAGTCCAAGAATTAAGGCCCAGATTTGAAGAGCTAAAAGAGGAAGAACAAAAATTCATGGGAAACTTACAGTTTAAACAGAGAAGAAAAGACCAATTATTTGCAAAGCAAGGATCAGTAATAAGGTTTAAATCAATTGAAGACAGAAATAAGTTTTTAAGCAGCGAAATTCAAGCATTAGAGGAACATAGGAATGAAATCAAAGAACAAGAAGCAGCTATTGAAAGGGTGCTGAAAAATGATAGGAAAAGAGTCAAAGACATTGATGGAAGCTTGCCAATGATTGAAGAACAAATTCAAGAAGAAAAAGACAAAATGTCGAAATATGTGGACGATTTAGGAAACATTAAGCAATCCAGAGCAAAAAATGCAGTTGAAATAAACAAGTTGAGGGGAGAAGAAGAAGCGTTGAATAGTCAAAAGGAGCAAACTGAATCAAAGATAACACAAGCCTCCCACCGTTTGCAAATTCTTCTTCCAGGCCAGCTGTTTTCTACTATAGAAAAATTAAAAACAGAATGCGCAAGCTTGCCAGGATATTATGGAATCTTACTAGATCACATCACATTTTCACAAAAATTCCAAACATGTGCAGACATCGCAAGCAAACTTAAATGTTTCGCCATAATTGTTGATACCTTTGAAACTGCCAAACAAGTTTTAGACATCAATGCGAGAATCGGTGGAGAACGAATCAACATTTACCCTGCAGAATGGTTGCATGAACTAAACATAAAAGACCGTGTCTACCCTTCTGGCTCTGATTCTATACCTCTTGTAAAACAAATAAAAATTAAAGAAGGAGCTCCGTTAGATCTGACGCCAATAATTAAATATATTTTCGGAAAAACTTTGCTAGTCAGAAATCAAGATGTCGCCAATCGCTATGCGAAAGAATATAGATTGCATTGTGTTACACCTGATGGACAGATGGTTTATTCAGGTGCATATATGGTTAGGGCTGGCTTCCATGATATTAAAAAAGAAAGAATTAGAGTTTATGCAGACTTGAGCAAACTAAAAGATGAGATAAATGAAATCAACCAAACTTTATTCCAAATAAGGTTGCAAAAAGATCAAAATGTGTCGCATGACACTGAACTACAAAGGCAGACTCAAAATATTACTGCGTTTAAAGATGCCGCTAATAATAAGCTGCAGGCTTTGAAAAATACTGAGCAATCGCTGGAGCAGGAAAAACTTGATCTTGCAAGAAAAATTACTGAAAAAGAAAAACTCTCAGAAATGTATGCAAAAGAAATAGCGATGCTTAATGAAAATATAGAAAATGCCCAAAATGATAGAGAGAAAAAGGAGGTGGGAGACCTAAGTAATGCAGAAATCAAAGAATTAGAAAGCCTGCTTCATGATATAGAAAATCTTGAAAAAGAAACAATGAATATTTCTAATCAAAGGCTGGCAATCCAAAATCAGCTAGATCAAGCTGAGCTAAAACTGACTCAATTTATCCCAGAAAAAGAAAGAAAATTGAAAGAAAAACTGGAAGACTGCAATATTTCACAACAAGCCAGAGACAGAAAAGAGCTTGAAGATGACCTTGCACATGTAAACAGACTTCTTGAAAGCTCTGAAGAACAAGGCAAACAGGCAGCCCAAGAGCTTAAAACCTGTATCGCTCAATCCAGAGAACTTAGTGAGAACGCTAAAAAGCTAAAAGACCAGCAGCAGCGTATCATGACAGAAGTCGCCGAAATGCAAATAAAAGCTGATAAAGCAAGCCTCAAGCATGCTCATCTACTTGAAATAAAAGAAGACTATCTCAAAAAAATGGGCTCACTAGGTTCTTTACCGGCAGAAGAGCACGAAAAGTACCGCAACGAAAACCCTAAGGAACTTATGCGATGCTTAGAAGAAAACTCTAGAGAACTTCAAAAATATATGCATGTGAACAAGCGAGCATTGGAACAATATACAAGATTTACAGATAAAATTCAAGCCTTAAAAGAAAGAATTGCAGATTTAGACTCTTCTGATAACGCAATTAAAGAGCTGCTGACCCATCTGGACGGTGTTAAAGATGAAGCTATCATAAGAACATTTAGAAGTGTCGCTAAAAATTTTGGTGAAGTTTTCCATGAAATTGTCCCTCAAGGGAAAGGAAAATTGAAGATGATAAAGGGGGAAGGAGAAGGGGTGGATAAGTACATTGGGGTAAGCATTTCTGTAAGTTTCTCTAGGAATGATGAATCTGTATATAAAATGCAGCAGTTATCTGGAGGCCAAAAAACTGCAGTAGCTATTGCCCTGATTATTGCAATTCAAAGAGCTGATCCTGCACCATTTTATCTTTTCGACGAACTAGATGCTGCTTTAGATACTCAGCTTCGAAACTCTTTGGCTGCATTAATCAACAGATCTGCTGATAAAGCGCAGTTTATTATGACTACTTTTAAGCCAGAACTCTGCAAAAATGCAGCAAAAATTTTTGAAGTTAAGTTCAAAAATAAAGCAAGCACTATCAGACAAATAGACAAACCAAAAGCCTTAGAAATCATCCAGCAGGCAGCACAAGAGCCAAGGCCAAGTAATGCTCAATAATGCTTAATTGATAAATTTAATTACTTCTAATTTTGGCTGTTATAATAATATGAAAGGAGCTGAGAAGTTATATTCAAAAGATAGAGGAATCAAAAAGAATCTCACAATTGAAAGTGAAAGCATTGACAAGGCAGAAAAGACAACAAACGAATCTATTGATTTAAGCAAGTAATTTTCATATAGACGTTTCGCTCAATCGGAAAATAAAGAAACTGAACCAAGGAAAAAATCACCTCCAAGAGTAAGTCCAGCGCCAAAAGTGTTTCCAAATTTAATTAAACCGATAAATGAAAAAGCGTGGGAAGATAACTCAAAAAGCAGCATAAAGCAAGATACTTCTCAAGATGCCTCGATTGTGTCCCAGCAGCCTTTAAAGACCTTATCAAATTCCCCAAGACTTTCAAATCTTTCACCGAAACAAACAGAAAAAATTGAAATCAGCCAAAAACAGATACCAGCAGTAAAGCAGAAGGTTATAAAAAGAAGACACTCGAAGTCAATAGGGGCTGAGCTAAAAAAACCAATAGAAGAGATCAAAATTAACTGAGAAAAAGATATGGAAAAATTAGCCAAAGAAGAAATGTCAATTAAAAAATCGCTGAATCAGCTTGACATGAAATTTAAAGCAATAAAATCAAAATCCACCAAAAGCCAGTCTCCATTGAAAATCGGCAAAGAAGATAAAGAGCAAAAAGAAATCCAAAAATCATTATTGCAGATCGATGCATTGCTAAAGAGGATTTCTAACAAATACAAAGAAAAGCCAAATAAAAAGGTATCACCTTCTCGAATCCTAAGAAAAATCTAACTGATTATATACTTAAAATTAATCTCTATTTGAAAGCTGCTGGTAAACTTTTTCGAGTTTGGATAATTTTTTCTTCTTTTTGTCTAACTTGTAATCTTTTTGATATCTTTTATTAAACTTTGAGTCCTCTGCTTCTTTTTCTTTAATTTCTCTTAATTTTTTCTTAATGCTTTGATCCATAGCTAAAGATTTTGCAGTTGCTTTTGGGGATATTTCAGAATTAGAGCGAGGTGTGTGAGGAGACTGTGATCTTCTATCTTTTGGGACTTGTGGTTGTTCAAAATCTTGAGATAAATTTCTCTTTTTAGATAGGAAGTCTTCTTGAGGAGCTGAATCTTCTAAATCTTTTAAAGTTTTAGATAAAGGAGATAAAGGAGGTTTTGGTTTATTTATTTTCAGCTCATCTGGGGTTTTAAATCTTGGGGAATCGGGGCCATTACTTTGAGAATCTATATTTGATATTTTATTTGATAAATTCTTTACTTCTAACTGTAATTCTTGCTGAGATCTCAAATATTTCTTAACAAGTTCAGCAATTTTTTCCACAGTTGCATTTACTTTTGTAGTGATTTTTAGCTCAATTTCTTCTATATCGAAGTGACCTCGCTCGATTTTTTTTAAATCTTCACGATTATTTTCAATGATTTTTCCAAGATCTTTAATAGATTTTTCGCAGTCATTTATTTTTATAGCACAGTCTTCAACTAATTTTATGCAATTTTTTTCCGATTTTCATAGAGATTCTGCAAGATTTTTTATTTCATGCTCTTTTTTGTCAAATTCTTTATCTATAAACCGTTTAAAGCTATCAAAACTTCCGCTAGATTCGAGATCATGGACCCCAAAGCTTGAAGTTCCTTTAGACTCTTCAAAAAGGTCTGATTTTATGCAATCCATAGCTTGTTCTATAACCCCTTTCATTTCTTTATACCTTTCGTCATTTTCTTCTTTAATTTTCATAATGATTTTTAGTAATTTTTCTTCAGAATTTTTAATTTTTTCATTGCTTTTTTCACTTGTTAGAAAATCTTCCAGCTCTTCAATTCTTTTTTCCAGCTCTTGCATTTTATTTGAGTCTACATGCAAATTGCTTCTAATATCACTTAACTTCGTGCTATGGTACCCTTCATTATTAGCAATCACTTCAACTCTCTTTTTCAATGTATTCAAATCATCTTCTTGATTTTCTGCATAATTCTGCTGAAGTTTCACAAGTCTTGTCAAATTAATTAATTTTTCTTCATTAATTTTTAAAGCACCTTGTAAAGCTTCAATTTGATCATTTACTGTTTGGGAAGATATAGAATTCTGAGACACTTTGTCAATCTGAGATTCTAAATGGTTTATATATGCTTGTTTATCTGTAGAAGTTTCAGTATTTTTGGGGGTGTTTTCTATTGATTTGTGCCGCTCTCGGTATTTATCCCAATATTTAGAAACAGTTGACATGAAATTAATAAAGAATGGAAATTCTTGTAAAAGAAGAAAATAATAAGGTTTATGGAATTTTTATGAAAATAGACTTTATGCTACAGCTTAGAAGAGAGTTTAAAATTGTACCCACAGCGATAGGAACTATTGCACATGCTTCTAGCCAAAATAAATGTTTAGGGCCTCCTTTTATTTTGAACTGCTATCAATTGAGATTTTTATGAGAAAAAGGAATAATAAGCATAAATGAACCAATTGCTGACAGAATTATATATGAAGTTTTTAAATATTTTGCTGAGAAACATTGGGTTGTTAAAGAAGGACATAAGTTTGGCTGTGAATTTTTGGTATATGAAGGAGACCCTATTTCAAATCATAGTAAATATATGGTATCTATACAAAATGATATTCCTTCGCAAAAATTAGTGGAATTGTGTAGGATTTCGAATTATTCTAATAAAATTCTACTTGTCGCATATTTTAATGAAAATGGGTTAAATTTTAAGAAAATTGAATGGCTGGCTGGAAAAGCGTAATTTTTATTTTAGGAGAGAAAAACCAATACCAAGAATCAAAAACTCAAAATAATTGTTATTCATTAACCATTAAGCCTTGAACCTCAGATGAAGTTTCGATTTCTATAGGTACAATCTTACAATCTCTTTCTATTATTTCATTCTGAGCGTTTTCTCTTTCCTCTTCAATATTCCCATCCGAGATTTCTTCAACGGCTTCACAACTTTCTTCCATAAAAATAGAATTCCGAGGCATCCATCGGTTTTTTCTATCATCAACCCACTTATGTTCTGGGCATACAGATTGACATATCCCATGCAGCCATCTATCAATTGACTTATAATGATATTTTATGTCATAGTAATTTGTGCTCACAAACTTGTAAGTATCAAAAATCTGTACCCTACCTTTCCACCACCTAGCACCAATGGTCTGTTCTCCAGTTTCGCCTCCTAAGAAAATCTCCACATGGACCATATCATGTATTTGCTTTTTCATTTTGGGACTATAATAAGTCCCAGACAAAAATATTAAATCTCCTGGTTTCATGTCTTCGTAGTTTATATAGTCTAATGTATCAGACTGATAAGCCTGATTCCATCTGCATAGGGTAAATCCAAATTCTGAGCTCAAATCAAAAACTACTTGTCTTACAAGCCCGCAGCAATCTAAAAATAAAGGGCTGTTATATGCATCTGTTCCTTCATCGTGATATCGTTGGGCATAAGGAGTCCCAATATAATACTTTGCCCTATCAATAAATTTTTGTCTTAATTGATTTCTAAACTCTGGATCTTCGCGATTATAATTATAATTTTTAATTGTAAAATTTCGGTTTTTAATTTCTCTTTTTTTCGCTTGCAAAAATTTGGAAAAAGAGTCTTGGAGCGACTCTGTTTGATCCATGCAGACAATGAGATTTTCTTTTTCTTCCATTTTTAAATTATGAAAATATGTTATTTATTGTCTTTTTTGTTTTTTCTTTTCTTTTAAAATTTTTAATTTTTTGAAATCCTCTTGGCTTATAGGTGGCTCTATTTTTTTGGCAAAAAGATCGTCCCAGTTAATGTCTCTGAAAAAATTATGCTGCTTTACCTGCTGAATGCTGGGACGCTCTTCTGGGTTTTTATTCATTACTAAATTAATTAAATCTTTTGCATCCGGGTCCATCCCTTCAGGGAATTTTATTCTTGATTTAGATATGCGCTGATATAAAACAGTAATATTTTCTGTATAAAAAGGAGGCTGTCCTACCAGCATTTCATATAAATTAGCACCTATACAATAGACATCAGCTGGCTTTCAAGCACCTGTTTGAGCTAGAAGTTCAGGTGGAAGATAAGCAGGAGATCCACAAAATGACATAGCAGGGTTGCTCTCAGTAACATTTTCCTTGGCCAAGCCAAAATCAGCTAGTCTTATGTGGCCAAATTCATCAACTAGGATGTTCTGGGGCTTTAAATCACGGTATACGATATCCATAGAGTGCAAATGTTCTATAGCTAATATAGTTTCTGCTATATAAAACTTAGAAATTTCAGTGCTTAAATAATGAGCATGCTCTAATATAAGAGATAAATCTCCATTTGGGCAATATTCTAAAGTCATAAATAAATGTCTATTAGTTTGAAATGCCCAATATATTGGTATAATGTATGGATGTCTGATGGATTTTAATATTTTGCACTCTGCAATGGCATATTTCAGCTGCTTTTGAGATTTTAGCATGGGCTTGTTTAAGACTTTTAATGCATAAGTCTCTTGGCTATCTTTTTTGATGACTTTATAAACATGCCCAAAGCTTCCTGAACCGATTTCTTCGACTACGTCAAAGCTGTCTTCATTGATATGCCTCCCTTCGTCATATTCAACAGCTTCTTCTTCAAAGCTTTCTCGATGCTCAAAGCTTGCCATTTGTATAGGAATTCTGTTTTCTTCTTGATTCTCAAGCCATTCTCTATTTTCTGGACGATGGATATATAGATGGAAGAAATTTATACACTCATATAGTCGAGTTATTCACTCCGCTGATTTATCTTTTGAATTTGTATAATATTTCAACGTGATATCACGTGTGCTTACAACAAAATGAAATTTGTCTTCAGACATAGTAGATGAAACACTTTTAACTTCTTGTATGTCAACAAATGGTATAGAGATATCTGGCTGTGCGCCTTCTAAGTATGCATTTTTATTATTGTAGTGAATAAAAGTGCCATTCTGGGTATCAATCACCAAAAATACAAGCTTGTCATTAATTTGCCAGGATGAAATAGAGTAGACTTCACCAGTGAATCCTGCAGGTCTTTCATGATTTTTTTGGCCATATTTTTCTAATAATTCCTCACCGATATACTTAGGTATTAATTCAGCAATTTCTATATTTATAGCTAATTCCAATGCAGTTTTTCCATAAGGATCTTCTAGCTTCGTTGTAGCTTTTTTATCAAGCAAGAGCCTTACTATTTCTGTATGCCCCATTAACGAAGATAAATGAAGGCCAGTTCCTCGCTCTGCAGTCATTTTATTTATTTGTATATAAGGTTGATTCAAAAGTAACTCTACGCAGTCTTTATGACCTTGATAGCAAGCTATTTGCAAAGGAGTTCAGTGATCATCAGTTTCGATATTGCAATTAACTCCAAGCTCAATTAGTTCTTTTACTACATTTGCATGGCCCATATAGCAAGCGAAATGTATACAGCTTCATTTTCCATTATGAGGCGAATTTAAAAACTCAGTAACATCTTCCACTAGAACACGCATATTTCTCTTTCTCATATAATCTTTAAGCACTGAAAATAAATCGCGGACTTTTCCTTCTTGACATGCAAGAACGCATTGAGTTAGTCATGGCTCATACTCTACACTTGGGCTTTCAATCTCTTCATGCTCTGTAATTTTTTCTACACTAGAAGGGGTAAGGGAGCCTCTTTGTTGAAGTTGAGCCACTGGAGTAGGATTAAAAAGTGGCTGAGCAGTCCTACTTCTCACTAGTTTTCTATCATCTTGTGTTGGCTGAGGAGCAATAGGATTTTCTGTTTCTTTCTAAGTAATATTTACAGCTTCTAAGAAGATTTCAGTTCCATTATGCACATTGAATAGAGAAATTTTTGATGACGTTGGAAGTAAAACCTAAATGGGAACTACTTTTGCTCCTGAGCTGAACAAGCTTAATTTCTGAAGGTGAGGAGGTACAAGAGTTAATCTAGCAACTTCGTCTTTGAGATCTTTGACTTTGGTGTTAGGCTCCACATTAAGTTCAAATACACGATCTCCGAATTTGATAGTGATTTTCATTATAATTACTTATTAATTTTGCTATTTTCGATTTCTAAATAAAAAATAAAAAATACTAACTTATTTAAGTATAAATTTAGTATTAATCCTTCCTAATCGCAATCCTACCTTTAAATCACTATACACGAACATATATCATTTTTCATCCCATCTCTTTTACTCAGTGCTTCTAGACTATTCTGATACTGTAAAAGCTGTGACGCAAACCCATTGTTCGGCTGTGCTTCTGGGTGCTTCTTTTTCACTATCTCCAACCCTTGTGTAAATCCAATATTTTTCGTCTTCATTAAATATGCAATTAAAATTGTGGGAGCTCTAGAAATTCCAGTATCACAATGAATAAGGATTTTTCCTTTTTGCTTCAGGCAGTTTGCAATAAAATCATTGCATTCGTCAAAATATTGATGAATATTGCATGATGCAAGATCATAAATATTAATTTGTTTGTAAGCATAGTTATTTGGGAAACGCTGTGCTAAGCCTTCGCCTACAATTAATATGTGAGTTATTTCATGATGCTGAAGCAAAACTATATTTGAGGCTGCATCGTAGTTTCCAATGAAAATTCCAGGTAACACCTTATTGATTGTATACATTTATGTCAATTTTATTAGGATTTTAAAAAATTAAGCACGCTTTGGATTTTTTAGCATCTTTTGCTTTTTGTTGAATTTTTTCAGCAGCTTGATTTTCTGTTGCGGCAAGCCGAGACTCAGCATTTCTTGCTAACTGGCCACCAAGCTCATTTTCAATTTTTTTCATGGCTTCTTCAGCAATATTTATTTGAATTTCTGGACTAACACCTTGCCCATAGCTCTGTTTAAAATTATGATCACTCATTTTTCTGACTGTTGTCTGCTTGACTGTGAAGTTTTGATCTTCAAACTCGACTTGCTTTTTCCAAACTTCTTCTTTCACTTCTCTCCAGAGCTTTGGATTTGCTTGTGCAATTTCATATAATTTTCCTGTAAAATCGATATTTGCTCGCTTATCCCTTAAATATTTTTTCTTTTCTTCTTCAAGCTTTAATTTTCTTTGCCTTATGCTTTCCAGCCTTTCTTTTTCCATCTCTTGAACTCTTTGCTTCCACTCATTAACTCTAATTACGTCTAAAGCTACATCTTCACCTAAATTCTTTTTGGTTCTAATAATAGCTGCATACTCGTTTAGCTTTTCCAGTTCAATTTCCATTGCTCTTTTAAATGCAAAAAAATCGTCTTCAAGTTGATCTATTTGGATTTTCATTAATTTTATAGCCGTGTCTTTTACTTCTCGCTCGTGCTCTATAAGCTCGCTTATACTGTGCTGAGATTTAACAACGACTTGGTCCAAATCATAGTTTTCTTCCATGTCTTCTAATACATCTCTTATATAGTCTTTAACAAGTAGCCCATCTAAGTTTACGATATTTTTAAACTTTAGGATACGGAATCTGTAAGTTGGATCATAAGAAACTGGATTATTATACAAAGACAAATTTTTCAGCTTCGGCAAACGAGAAACCGCTACGATAACATCATCTAAATTACCTATAGAATTTGTATGAGCTTGAAGCTCTTCTATTTGTGTATCTATTAGCGCTAGATGATTTATATCAGGGATTTGGTTTTGTTCAATTCTTAACTCTTTTAAATAAAGCATTCCTTCAAGCCCTTCTAAAGCAGATATTTGGTTTCCATATAAGTAAAGCAATTTCATGCTTCTTAAATGACTTATTCGCTCTATTCGAGATATTTGATTCATGCTGAGATCTAAGGCGTTTAAATTGCGATTTCCTTCTAAGTTTTCGATTTTTGTAATTCTATTGCGAGATAAACGTAAAACTTGTAAGGCAGAAAGATTATCTAATCCTTCAATGGTAGTAAGAAGATTTGTTGATAAATCGAGATAAAGAAGTGAGGGGAATAATTCGAGATGAGGTGGAATTGTACGAATCATATTAAATGAAAGATCGAGGTGGACTAATTGTTTGGGGTTTGATATTAGATTTGAGAGACCTTCTAAAGAAGAAATTTGTTTGCTTTGGATTACAATTGCACTACCTTCTCTTCTGTCTTCAAAACCTTTGTCTATTACTTCTTTAGTTAATTTTGGCATTTTATGTAAATTAATTTTTAAGTTAAATAAAGATGATTTAATTGAGCTTCATGATGATATTCAAATGCTTAATTTGTTGGTTTGAGCTAATATATTAAATACAATATTATTTTTTGTCTATATAGAATCTCATAAATAAAGATCTGAATAAGTTTTTCAAAATCATAAAATTAAAACATATTTTAATTTTTTACCATTTATATTCCAATTATAGAAAGTTTAGCTTTAAAGTTTGCTTTAAACTTATACATTCTGTGCTCAGCAAATTCTAAAAGATTAATTCTATATACGGTCATTTAACGGATAAAATCTGAGACTTGCTAAATTTAATTAGCATTTTTTAATACTTTAAAAAATTATTTATTAAAGTTAAATTATCCATTTATTATAAGAAAGTAGATTTCCACCTTTGAGCCCCTATTGTATCATATGAAAGTTGCCCGCAATTAATAAAGCCATTTTTAAGCTTATAGAATTACGAAATAAAATGTCTTTATAATATTTACTGCAAGATGGGTAAAAAATTAAAAATAACAAAAATTACGTCAAATCCCCAAAGAGCAATAGTCAGAAACAATATTGAGAAAGAAGATATAGAAGAAAGACAAAAGGCCAAGCCAAGGGAGTTGAATCGTATTAAATACCGCCAAAGCACGTTAGATGGTAAATTTTTGAAAGAAAAACATTTAAAACCAAGAAAGAAAAATAGTTTTGAAATAAACCTCAGCGAAAATGAGCAGATAGTTATTGAATGAGAGTCAGACAATAAAAAAAAATTCTGTCGGTGCAATGAGCCTGCAGTTATGAGAACAATTAAGAACGGTCAAAATTCAGGAAGAAGATTCTGGGGCTGTAAAAATTATGGGACCAGCAATTTTTGTAGTTTCTTTGTGTTCGAAGAAGAATCCCTGATAGATACTTCCTAATAAAATTTAATAAAATTTCAAATTCTTCATTTCTATTATAATGTCTACATTTATCTAAATATTTTCTTAAATATGATTATATCTGTTTATCTCTCTTCTGAACAAATCTCTCAATGTCTGCATATCGATATCAGTATCCCTATCAAAAATAAAATCAGCAGGCGTTTCTGCTAGCCTCTCCAAATTCGGATCTCTAATCATAGCAAAATAAGGATGCTGCAAGGCTTGATCAAGAGTAATTCTTCTATGTGGAGAAAATGTTAAAAGCCTTTGCAACAAATCAATTTCTTCTGCTGTGCAAGCTGGGAAATATTCTCGCAAGTCTTTGGAGGGGATGAAAGGAAACGATTGTACATATCTAATTGCTTTTTCATCTGAGATAAATCTTAAATCCTCTGCTGAAGGAGTTCCAATAATTTGAAAAATCACATTTAATTGGTCACTTTCAGAACAGGGATACCCTGCTCTCATATTGGCTGTATTTAAGTCTGGTGAAAGAGGAAAGCAGCTTTTCCCAGGAAACAATGGGCATCTTTCTATAAATTCTTGATTGTTTTCTCTTACCATTTGCAGCATTTCAGCAAAAACACAGCCTAAACTCCAAACATCCATTTCTTTTCCATACTCTTTTTCAAGTAAAATTACTTCAGGAGCTCTATACCAGCGTGTTACAACGTGGCCTGTTAAAATCCTCTTAAATCCTTTCTGAAACCCTCTAGCGTTCATATCTCTTTCTTCATTCATATTATTCTCAGCTTGGCTTTCGAAATTCTGATTCAAGCTTCTATATGATCTTGATAGTCCAAAATCACATATTTTGAGGGTGCAATTGGAATTAATTAAAATATTTGCAGGCTTAATATCGCGATGCAAGACATTTGCAGAGTGCATGTAGCGCATTCCGCAAACAGCTTGGTACATAAGGTGTTTTATATGGTTATGCTCTAGATATGTAGGAGATTTTGAGAGTTTTTTAAGGTCAGCTTCAGCATGCTCCATGACGATGTACACATTGTTGAACTCTTGAGATGCACTTGGGGTGAAAATATTGACGATTTTAATGATATTGATATGATTAAGAGTTCTCATGATAGAAATCTCTCTAAGCATATGCTTGGCCTCTATAACATCGTCGAAAAGAGCTTTGACATTTTTGATGGCAACTCTCTGGTTAGTTTGAAGATCGATAGCTTCGCAAACAGAGCCATAGGTTCCTTTTCCAATACGCCGAACAAGTCGGTATCGTGGCCCAACCTCCCAGTTTGGAAGCTTAGTATTGATCATTTTAATTATAGAGCTGACATTTTCAGCATTAATTGTGACTGATTTTTTTAAAATGTAGAGCTATTTTTATAAATTATCACTCTTTATAGATTACTAAAAGTATTTTCTTATTACTGAAATTCTGCATACTCTTTATACTGATTCTTATGCTTTCTAAATAATTGAATTATTGCTAAAATGGCATCAAATCATATTCAAGTTCAACTGGATTCACTAAATCTTCCAAAAAAGACTCTTGATTCCATTTCCCAACAAATTTCTGACACTCTATTCTCAGTTTTCACGGCTTTTAAAGCAAAAGCTCTCTTTAAGCAACCTTCCTTTCCAAGAAAACTGAAACATTTTACAAATTTACGCCAAACTCCATCACCCACCCCTAACGAAAAAATAAATAAGTTAGATTCTTCGTTAGAAGAAATTGAAAAAACTAAAGCAGCTAAAAAACTCGCTAAAAAATTAGCCAAAGAAATGCAAGAGAGAGAAAGACGAAAGCTTGAAAGAGAAAAAGAAATGCTCGCTAAAGAAGAACAAGAAAGATTAGAATATGAGAGACTCAAAGAGCTAGAGTTAAAACAGGAAGAAGAAAAAAAAGCGCAAAGGCTTAAGGAGTTAAAAGAAAAATCAGAAGCAAGAAAAAGAGAAATCGCAACAATGAAAGAAATAGGAGAAACCGAATATAAAAAAGTTATATCAGAAAAACCTTTATTTAAAAAAATTCAAGATAATTATCAGCAATCTGTACTTATGCCAGAGCTAGAAAAGAAAAAAGCAGAACTAGCAAAAAAAAGAAATTTATTTAAACCATTAGACCATTATGATTTAGTTGAACATTCGCGACATCATGATGAAATTATGCAGGAGTTTGATGAACGTAGAAGGCAAAACCTGAAAAATAGATCTTTAGAGCATAAAATGAATGCAGCGTCTTTAAGCTTGAAATCAAGGTTTACCGATGCAATTTTAGAAGAAGATAAAAAGAAAAAAGAAGATTTTGAGAAGGAAGGAATAAATAAAAAAATTTTATACGATAAAAAGCTTCAATATGCAGAGTTGGTTAAAGAAATGTTTCAGCCTTCTATTGATCCATACAAGAAGCATGAAATGCAGCTTATTGTGGAAAGGCTAAAACACAATGCTATAGTAAGGTCTACTATTTATACTAAATCTTCTAGAAGTGTATCTGAACGAAGATCAGATAATTCTAGAGACAGAGATACAAAATCTGTTTTGGGCAAAAAATGAAAAGATAATCCTATGATTCCTAAGCCAAAACCCAAAAGAGAGCCTGTTTTTGTGGATTATTTAGGAGAGAGAAGGAAGTTAAGGGGAAGCGAACCAAGATCAGAAATACAAAAAATTGATTGAGAAGATGACCTTTATGATGAAAGTCTAACAGAAGAAGAAAAGGCCGAAAAATTAAAAGTAAAAGCAGCCATGATGGAAAAAATTGCGAAGAAGAACGAGACTAAGATAAATGGCGCAAATACTCTGGAAATGGCAAACCAGGTAGATGAAATGTATATCAATTCAATCAAAGCAAAATTGGCTGTTTTAGAAAAAGTTTAAATGAGATTATTAATTATTATTAATTCTATTTATATTGATTCTTGTACTTTTAATCATGTCAACTGCAAGAGAGTTAATTTGTTTATTTTCCTTCAAACATTTAATAATGTTTTTGGATTCTTTTATAATAATGCTTGTTAGGAGATTCCGTCTTTCATAATTTTTGGCAATATCACTAAAGCAATTTGCCAAATAGATTTCTCCAGAATTAATTAATCTTTCATGAATTTCGTCGATCACAGCTCTGGGGTAAACATCAAAGTCTAAGTATGCAGCTTGATGAATCCCCCCTTTTCAAGATCAAAACATCTTAAGCCTTTCTTCAGAAAAAGCTGATTTTGCATCACTTCACATGATTTCTTTTTGATTAGTAAGGATGCATTTTTGGCATACTGGTCTTTTCTTTACATGACACCGATATATTAGCTCATAAGATTTTTCGTGACATATATGACATCTCATATAAATTGCTTGAAAATATTCTTCTCTTAATAGTCTTTTTAATTGGCATTTTTCCCCAAAATCTCTATACATAAAGAAGCACCAAATTTCATCACTCCAGCAAATCTCATAAAACTCTTTATTAACTAAAGAAATCGCTCAAAGCACTTCTTTATAATTCAAAAATTTAAAGACTTCTAGCCAAGGTCTTCTAAGATTTGTACAAATTTTACCTTGCAGAGCTTTATTGATTGTCATCTGCTCTAGATGTGTTGAATTTAGGCTGGAATTTCAATTTTGAATTCATTGAATTATTCCAGTGTCATTGATTTCTTGAGGTATCGTCAAAGGTATCAGCATTTTAAAATCGACAGGATTTACACATTTTACATGGAAAGTCCTGGTTTCTATTTGAAAAATTAATTTTACGCCTATGTGTATCATAATATCATCGTTGATTGCTTCGTTGCATTGATAGCAATATTCACATGTATCATTCTCTTCTCGTTTTACAAGAGATATGCCTTGGATTATGCTTCTGGTTAGCCTGAATTTTTCTAAACTCAAATAAGCCATTGCATTCAAAAGCCTAATTGAAAGATTAAATACAAAATTGGCATTTTTATAGAGAGGATTAATTGTATATAGTGAAAAAAATAAATATATAGTTCAATGGTAATGAAATTTAGAATTAGAAATTCAAATTAATTAGAGGATACTTTATTTTTAGTTCATGCTAAATGCAAAATATTTAAAAATAATTACTGCACCATTATTAAATTAAATAATAAAAATTATAAGGATTATGCAAAGTTATAAAATGAATGCATTTTGCATTTTATCTTATTAATTATGAGAAATCTTTTGAAAAAATATTTTTAGGATATATTATAATATATTTAAAGATCTATGAATATAGAGTTATATTTTATTAATTTAAAGTTACAGCTAATTTAGGGAATTTAAAATTACATAAAATATTTTATAGTCATGCAAATGCTAGATATTTAGAATTAAAAACCCTTAATAATTTATCGAAGTCTATTACATTGACCATTCCTCCTTCAACAAATTTGTAAAGTTTTCAAATGATTGTGCATTTATCAGAGCTTTGCTAAGGCTTAAATCAAATCCTTCAATTGCATAAAGCCTATGCAAATTTGATTTAAAATCAAATATTCACGAATTTTTTTTGAAGTCATGCGTAGTCTTAAAAATAAACCCGATACTTTTTTCATTCCCTTTAGTAAAATACCTAGCATTTTCTTCTAGAATTGGGCCTTCATTTTTAATTAGTAAATACATCAGTTGAAATGTCTTGAATAAATATTTCTTTGCTTCACCATCTTTATGAATGCTTATCTCTTGATCTAAACGATCAAAAAATATGTCGGCTCTTTCAAAATCTCTTTTTTGGTCTCTTATTAACTCTTTGATAATATATTCTGCATCGCACTTTTCAAGCTTATCAAATCCTGCAGAGACACGCAAAAAGCTATCATATTGAAGAAAACTTCCTCTTAAATAATCATATGTATAGCTTATTACATCTTCTGTGTCATTTGGCCTCTTGCATTTATGGTATTCTATTGACTCATATTTATTCATATCTGGGATGTTTGAGATTTTATAGATTTTATTATCATCATAGTCATACTTTTCAGAAAAAAAACTGAGAACCCATTCGTCGTTTCCACTTAAAATAATCCTATAGTGCCCACTATTGATTCCATAATCAATGAAATTTAATAATGCTTTTATTTGTTCTGGAAAGCCTTGAACAATTTCGACATTGTCAAATATAATAATCGGTTTTCTTCCCAATTGCTCAATCAAATGAGTGATTAATTCTTTGTCATTAAAGTCAAGTACAAGCTTATCTATTGTATAATTTGGATCTTTTTGATTGGTTATTTTGATGTATTTAAGAATTCAATCAAACTTATGTGAAAACCAACTCTTTCAATCTTTTTCAGGGATTTCTGCGAAAATTTGATCTTTAAGTGGATTAATATCAATATTAAGGCCTCCCGTTATTTTATCGTATGACAAAGGCATATAATAAACACCGCTATTATGACAATAGAAATCACTTAAATATAGTGATTTACCTGATTTTTTATAGCCAAAGAAAAGTCCAAGAGGGCGAGAATCATATTCAGATAAAATTTGAGAGCTTATTTCGCTATAGACCTCTCTTTCTTTAAAGCATATATTGCTATCGAATTTGCAGTTCGTTTTATTCAAACCATATGAGGCCTTATCCAAGAGCCATCAAGATTCTCAAAACCAAACAAACAGCAATATAAGGCCCTTAGGAGTAGTAAAAAACCAAAAAACTTTCTTAAGTAATTCCAAAACTTTCTTAAGAAATTCCATTATGATTCTATAAAATTTCTTAAGAAAATATGTCCAAAATGAATGAATAAATAAGCCATTAATTGTATATTTAGGGCTCATAATATATATTTGAGACGAGTTTTCTTGTATAAAGATGCAAGCTTATTATTGACTTGCTTAACTCCTAATGATTATGAATGTTTGAAAATTTTAGAAATGTCCTAGAACAAATATTGTTGACCAATCATAATGCATGGATTGCTCTATTTTAAGTGCTTATAAAATATAATCAAATACTCAATTCATAGTTGAACCATAAAGCTTTCAAGGCATAAGACTAAACCATCTGTATTTAGTATACACATTTGTGGTTTTGTCATGGCCCATAACCCCATCAGTTTCTCCTTTCGAGTAAGTTAATTTCATATGCTTTGCTAAATTCATGTATGTATTAGAGTTCTTTGAGTTAAATGTATTGCTACATTTGAGGCAGGTTGTTAAGCCAGTTTTTACTACAAACACTTGTGCTTTTTTATATAGAAAGGCTATGGATGAGTGCCAAGACTGATGCTTCAGCAATATTGAAGATTTTCGAAATTGGTTATGCTGACGAAGATAAAGACCAATTTTCTCAGCTTTTGCATTTCCATAGTATTCCAAGAATTCATGATAGTTATTGAAGGGAGATTATAGGTCGATTGAAATTCAGCAAATGCTAAAAGAATGAAACCAAAAATTCTTAAATATTTTAAGTAGCTATTGATGATAGGATAAGATTTATAATGACAACAAATCTTAATAATCAATGGAAAGAGGAAAAAATAAATAAAGACGCATTAGAATGAACTTGTAGGAAATTCAATAGATATGAGATTCTATGGTCTCACCTTTTATTTATAGCAAAAATTACAGGTGAAGATATTAATAAATTTCATTTTTAGATAATGACCACTTCCAAGATTAATGGACATGGATTTAAATGATTTAGTTAGTTATTTATTCAAGCTAATACGTATAGTATAGCGACAAATAAAATTGTAAGAAACAGTGTTGTCTCATACTATCCTACTAATTCTTATGTGATAATTTTCACTTGAAAAATCGGTCTAACATTCTTTTTTTTTCTCTAATTTAAAAATTTAGAAAATTTTCGATACCTACCAGAGTTGTTTTTCCTAAATTTCTCACTTCACCCAAAAAAATTCTTGGTGCAATTTCAGGGTGAAAAAATACAAAAGGAAAAAGAAAGGAATGAATTTTAGACTTTAAAATATTAAAAATATCAATATAGAGTACTTCTGTTTAAGATAATTAAAAATTAATAGATATTAATAAATTTGAATTGAAAATTGGCATTAAAAGGTGTGGGAATTTTAGTTATGATGGATTCTTATGTATATGAGATATCACTAGATATAAAGGTATATGCGAAAACAGATGAAATTAAGCTATTTTGAGGCGCAATCAGATTAATGTTTGTGCCGGGTAAAAAATGCTCTTGCGCAAATAGAAAGCTAGTTTTAGGAACACTTAATAAACCCTTATACTACTAAAATTCACTTTCATATGAGTTTCTTATCCTTTTATTATCGATATGATGATTGATCTTTTTATAATTGCATAGAAAATCATATTTACTTATGTTCCTCTAATATTAATTCAAAGGCCACAGCTAAATCATAAAATATAAAATTGAATACAATCAACATTTAATGACTTAAGTATTCCATAATTATAAATTAAACCGCTTAAGTTAAAGGCTCAATTTATTTGGCCATTTCCCTCAACATATTTGAAAACTCTTCAAATGATTTCTCATTTATCAGATTCTCACTACCAGATTAAATCAAATGCTTTAATTGCATACCAATATAGTTCAGAAATTTATTATTATTATTATTATTTAAATTAAAACAGTCCCTATTCAATTTCTAAATTTTTCTAGTCCTTCAAATTAATTTTTCATATATTCTGCTCGTTAGGTAGATACAACTCTACTACTTGAAGAAAGCTGTCTATTCTAACCCATCCACTCCAAGATTAAAAACGACGCCCTACCTGAGGATAAATATCTCTGGCGAATATCAGTCAAGTCAGAGATTCACCTACTATCCAGCAAGGTCTTCCATTATTCTTAAAAAGTCATTGCAATGAATTATTGAAAAGCTAACCTCTCTATGGTAATAAGGTGAGTAATCTTCTTTGCTTAAGAAGGAGGAGGAGTTAATAAAAAATGAATGACGAGCGTGGAGATAGTTTAATTAACTCCTTTGACTTCTCAGCTATCGAAGAAATGGATCCAAGCCTCATTGAAGGCCACCGCATCGTATATGACCGTGAAGTTCCATTTGAACTAAGAATTCAAGACTCAGGAAGTGGCCCTCAAGAAGTGGGAACCTTAGAAGCTATAAAAGTAAAGGTCCTCATTTTAGGCGATAATAATAACCCACAGCATGCAAAAATCGAATTAACTAGTGAGAACGACCTTTTCTTCCATTATATTCACTCCTTAGATGGAGGAGCTTTCCAGCAGCTTCAAGAAACCCAGAAATTGATGATAGAATTTTCTGAATTACCCACAATTCTTATCAGGATGCTGAATTCATGCATAAAGGAGCCTCACAACTTCTTAGCTGTCTTTATTATGCATAGAGATGGAAGAGCTAGGCTTGATTTCATTCAAAACATGGAATACAAGTTTATTGAGCTGCTATCGTTAGATTTCATGGCAAGCACTGAAGAAATGGTTCGACAGCAGATTACTTATCGCTATAATGCAGTCAAAAGCAAGCTTGCAATCATGCAAGCAAGACTTCAAGATATTAATGCAGTTATTAAAGTCAAAAATCCCTCATTACTACTTCAGCTGCAAAAACAGTCAAGAAAATAAGGGATAATTAAAATTATGATCCTTTGGCTTTTTGGTAAATAAAAGTCAAAATCATTATATTAAATAAATTAACATAAAGGAAAATACCTTTCTTTATATTTAAGATTTTAAATCTCACAAATTTAATTTATTGCACATTTCGTTGGGATTTCTGATTGAATTTCACAAATTAAGGAGCTTATGCTTGAAAGCTCATTTTTTATATCAGAAATGCTTTCGGTGATATTTTTAATGTCACTATATTCTCTCGATTGCTTTGAGCCTAATAGCAACCCTAAGCTAACGCTTTTCCCAGTAAGAATACTTTCAGCAACGTTTTTTAATAGAGTAATCTCTTTATGAATAAAAGAAATTTCCTTTGAATGAGCCTCAATTTCATTTTTTATACTAAGTTGAGTGATATCTTCTTTTTTCGCAGCAAATAGCTGCTTTTTCAGTAACTCATTTTCAATGATAAGTGCTTCTTGTGTAGTTTCCAAGGTTTTTAGCTGTGCTAAAAACAAATTATAATCACTTGGAGAAATTTTTGTTTCCTGCAGTACTTTCAGCTGCTTTGCTAAAAAATGGCTTTGCAGCTTTAATTCCTTATTTTTTTCGTTTAATTCTTCTTCATTAAGATGCTGAGGGGTGTTTTCTAATTCCATATTAATTTTTTCCAAAGCATTTATTTCTTCTTCCAGCACCCTCCTTGACTCTAAATTGCTCGATAAGTAATCTAAAAGATGCTTATTTTCTGCTTGGATTTTTTCTTCAGCTGAATCTTCTAATAGCTTTAGCCTTTTCCTAAGCTCTCGATTTTTCTTTTCTGAGGCGATTAAAATTTTTTTTTTGTCTTCTGAGTATGATTTTGTAGGTGAATATCGTCGATCATGATCTAAAGTTCTCAACGAATGGGCACTTATGTCTCTTTTGAACTTGTCTATTAAATTATCAATTTTTTCTATTCGATGCAAGCGGGATTGACAAGATGGGACCGGGCTCTGTTGAGAAAGGGTTTTCACGTCAGAGTCATCAGTTGATAATAATTCAAAGCATGCAACTTCTTTAGGAATCTCATTATGCAAAGAAGGTTTAAATCCGTTTGAACTGTGGCATCTTGTTCTTACTGGTGTTGAATCTGGGCTTCTATATTTATTTGCAGATTTTGTAATTGTATTGGATGATATTTTTGTATTTTCAGGAGAATTATAAAATAATTCTTGCGAGGATAGCAAATTTCTTTTTGATGATTGATACGACATATTATCAAAATATTCCTTTTAATATCCTAATTCCATATTATTGTTGATATAAATAAAATGAGGCTTTTTGGCAAGAAAAAGAAGCAAAACATGAAACCTGAAGAGGTTTTGAAAACTATGGAATCCCTCAGGAAAACAATAGAAGATATCGAAAAGCGCTCCACACTTCTCCAAAACAAAGCTCAAATGGAACTGCAAAATGCCCTCCAAAGAAAGAAGCAGGGCGACCGTGCAGGTGCGTTAATTTCTTTGAAGCGCAAAAAAATGTACGAAAGTGAGGCTTCTAAACTCGAGGGATCTCGTATGAACATCGAACAACAGCTATTTGCCATAGAAGGCGCCAGCATGAATAAAAATATTTTTGATTCTTTGAAAACAGGTAATCAGGCTCTAAAGCAAGTTCATGGAGAAATTAAAATAGAAGATGTGGATAAGCTGAAGGATGAAATGGAAGAACAGCAAGATTTAGTGCAAGAGCTAAACGAAGCTATTTCGCAGCCTATAGGATTTATGTCGACTGTTGATGAAGATGATCTGCTGCAAGAACTAGACGAAATTGAAGCACAAGAATATGAAAGAGATCTAATAGAGGCTGAGCCCAGCCAAAAAGCAATGATAAGGCCAGTTGTAGAGCAACCAACTCTAGAGCAGCAAAGCAAAGAACAACCACAAGTTTTAAGCAACTTTGCTGGGCCAGCACCTCAGCAACCTGCAAAAGCAGCAGGTCAAAATAACGAATTGGACGAACTTTTTAACTCAATGCAAATGTAAGAGAATTAATAGAAGCTTAGAATTTGAATATTTTATTAATCT
This sequence comes from Blepharisma japonicum, assembly GCA_949751835.1. Classification (NCBI taxonomy): domain Eukaryota; phylum Ciliophora; class Heterotrichea; order Heterotrichida; family Blepharismidae; genus Blepharisma; species Blepharisma japonicum. Next base: position 336,160 of record CATKHK010000035.1, on the reverse strand, counting down.
TTTTTATCCAATATGGATATTTTGCTTAAGTACCTAATGCAATCTAATATGACAAAGCAATAATTAAATTTCTTTATATTAGCAATTCTAAGCCGAATCTTTTTAAGTACTTTTGCAAATCGTTCCATATCCTTCGTCTTGAAATCATATTTTTTCTATTTCATGCAAAAATAACGCCTTATTTACTGGAATTTGGACATAATGTATTTAAACTTAGAAAAGATTATCAAATAATCGTATTACTTATAGTGCCTTCAGTTGAAAGCCATCAAACTTAAATTTGAATGAAGAGTCCAGATCCCCGACGATCCAAATTTCTTCTTTATTTTCCTTGGCACCTGCTTCTGTGACCATTTCTCTTTTATCCATCCCGACATCTACGCAATTGTCTAGACGGACTGTAAAGATACTCGGTAGAAATGAGTTGCTATGATTCTGAGGAAACCAAGGCTCGAGCCCCAGGTCTTGAATCATATAGCAATTCATATATTTCTTGATCAGAAGCCATTTTTCAACGCATTCTGGTGAATGGAAACCCTTGCAGCACATGAAGTCAAATTTATCACAAAGGACTTCTGGGTTGAGATCGGCAAATAAGAACTCGACATAGTAATAAAATGACTCTCTAACGCCGATATGAGAGAAAAATTCAATACAAAATGTCGAGTTGAAACTTTTTTCTAAGTACCGTCCTCGAATACGTTTCTTAACTTTTCCATCTGTCTTTGGGCCTTTTTCGGTGCACGACAAAGGCTCAAGCACCGTCATGTATTTTTCATAGCATCCTGCCAAGGCTTGCCAGACTCTCAATGCATTGTACGGATTTCCCCTAATTCTGTTCAATGTCTTGGATGGGAGCACATTTTTTCTTATCTGGCGAATTGCCCTCTTGAAGCCCCTGATAAGTTTGCACCTAAGGTACTCTTTCTTAGGAGGCGCAGTCTTGAACTCCCCACAAGTATAGAACAATTTGCGTATGTGGGCATCTTTTTTGCTTTTGCGGCCTGGATGATGACTAGCTCCGACCTTCACGTGAAGGAGTAGAGGGTCAATCGATAGAATTCTTTTCATTTTATTATTATAAGCATAATTTTTCTTGAGAATTAGGCTTATTGAATTGAATTTTCGACCATTAGTATTTAAGTAAGGAAGACAAGCAGAATGGAGATCTGAATATGGAAATTCACATGTAAATTTAATTTAGATGCAGATAGAAAAAGATTTTTTAGTTCTGAGAGGTTTAAAATTATTGTAAAGTTAAGAAGGAATTTAAATTTTACGCCAGCTTTATTTTGATTATATATGGATAAACAACTATTTCTTAGAATTTTTAGAATTTTTCGATTTATTTCAGAAGCTATTTTGGATAATTTATCAAATTAATAAAGATAAAAGTGCAAGAAGGCTAATTTTTTATCGTATTATCAAAAGAGGAAATATATAAGCTAGCAAAAGCTAAGGATAGAAATCTAAATTTTAAGAGTAAAAGCTAAGTAATAGACATATTTATCAGTATTTACCTCAGAATTTGAATAGGAGAATTATTTATTATATGGATAAATAGGAAGATATTTTCTTTTCAAAGAATAAATTGCAAAACATGATATTGAAGATAAAATGATAGAAAAAAAATCTTTAATAAACTAAACCTAAATTATTTTATGGGAGAGTTTTGAAAAAATATTTATAATTTTATCAGCTTATTTCATAAAAATTAATATTTTGGTCTGAAATCTTCTTAAAGTATAATTCTTATAAACCAAAAATTCTATGTCCTATCTATTTTTATATATTAAAGTGGCTAGATATATTAAATTAATTAAGCAAAAATCGTGACTTATCTAAACTAATTTTTGTTCGTTATTTCTTGGTCTATAATAATTAGTCACTCCAATCTTAAATATCAGTGTCACTAACAGTGTAGTAGATCCTATTAGAATGCAAATCACAAGCTCCTCTATGCTTAAAGGTTCTGTATTCATAAAATCTCCACCTTTTTGTACGAACAATATTTGGCATACAAATTCAATTGACAAAATTGTTAAAAATTGCCAATTATTGAAAATGCCTGCAAAAACATTATATTCCTCTGGTCTGATTTTTCTACAGTTAATCTGATTGAATAGCTGTAACATAACAAAAATATTGAAGCAGAGAGTATAGTGTTCAGATTCTTCTTCAGGCCAATCAGAATCCCATCCAGCATCAATACCAAAAATATCAGGACCCCAGAAAAGTATAACGACTACTACAGTCACTTGGTAGACTGATTGAATAATTATATTTGCAATTATCCAAGGTGACAGAATATACTCGTTTTTCCCATATGGAGTTGAATCAAGTACTTTGTCATCAGGATCTTGTGTTGCTAACGCTAAAGCTGCCAAAGAATCCATCATTAAATTAACCCATAGCATTTGAACTGCAGTTAAAGGAGAGCTTTCTACAGTAATCGCTCCTATCAAGCAAAGCAACAAAGCAACAGTATTTACGGTCAATTGGAATTGCAAATACCTTCTTATATTGAAGTAAATATTTCTACCCCACTTAATTGCTGTGACAATACTTTGGATATTATCATCAAGCAAAATGATGTCAGACGCCTCCTTAGCCATAGGAGTTGCGGTCATCATAGCAATCCCAATATCTGCTCTCTGCAAGGCGGCTGCATCATTAGTCCCATCTCCAGTAACAGCTACAATTCTCCCAAGCCCTCTCATGCCAATAGTTAAAAGTAATTTATCTTGTGGGCTACATCTAGCCAAAATTCTCAAATGCTCTTCGATTTTTTTGAATTCTTTCTCATTGCCCATCGCATAGCTAATTTCTTCATTCTCTTCTTTTACTATGAGTCCTCCAGTTCTTCTATCAAAATCTTTCCCTAATATAATAGTGTCGTTTTCTGGCTTGTAATCATAGTCTGACGGAAGGATACTGCAATGTTTCCCTATTCTTGAGGCTATATCTGGGTTATCTCCAGTGATAATTCTGACTGTAACTCCCGTTTTTCTTAAAGTCTCTATAGCTTCTTTCGCTTCTGGCCTCACAGGGTCTTCTATACCAAAAATAGCAACTAACACCATACCGTTAGCAGCATTATCCATTTGATCTTTATTAGGATTATCATTAAGTCCTAGCTCTTTGACAGAGCCAGTTTTATAAGCTACAGCAATAGTTCTCAATGATTTTTGTGACCATAACATTAATTTTGCTTTAACTTTTTCTTTGTCTTCTGAAGTTATTTCTGTGACGCTTCCATCAGGGTTTAACATATGTGAGCAGCGTCTCATAATCCTTTCTGGAGCTCCTTTTATATATAAAGCTGAGTCTTCAGTAGTTTCTACATTAAAAGTGCTCATCATTTTTACAAGTGAATTAAAAGGCACCTGCATGACTTGTGTTCTCATGTTTCTATATTGATGGTAATTCAGCCCCCAATCCATTAAAAACATAAGTAAAGCACACTCAGTTCTATTTCCTGCTTTCTCGATATTCCCGTCTACAGAGTGTACATCAGCTGTGGTGTTTCTTGCTACAGCAATTGCCAAGGTTTTGGTGACTTCAGGGTCAACTTCAGGGGTTTTTGTATTGGCTTTTTTCAGACCAATGAGAACTTTAACAACCTTCATCTCATTTTTGGTTAAAGTCCCGGTTTTGTCAATCAGCAACTCTTGACAGCCACCCATGGTTTCACATGCTTTGAGATGTTTTACGAAAATATTTTCTTCTTTCATTTTTCTCATAGAAAATGCTAAACTTAGTGTAACAGCTAATGGGAGACCTTCTGGGATTACTACAACTAATATAGTAATTGCGAAAATAAAAGCTGTAAACATTTTTTCCGTGCTTTCAGAATCCCAGGTTCCAGCTTCAACTATGTCTGAAAGGATAAATGCTGATAAAGCAACAAAAATCAAAATTGCTGCAATAGCACCAACAATTCCGATGTGGAAACCAATTTGGGCTAATTTGTCTTCTAGTGGGGTAGCTTCGTCTGAGTGCTGCTGTAAAATAAGCTTGTGATGCTTGCCAAGGGTGGAGTTTTTACCTACACAACAAACAATCATTTCTCCAGTCCCTTCTACCACAGACGATCCAGATATAATAAATGGGTCGTCAGTTCCTTTTTCAATTGTCTTGCTCTCTCCAGTTAGTGCACTTTCATCTACTGTAACTCCATAAGATCTGACTAAAATTCCATCAGCAGGAGCAATGTCTCCTGGGTTTAAGTACATTAAATCTCCAGCAACCAAATCATTGACCCATATTTCTTCTAATTCGTCATTTCTTACGACATTTACATAATGTCTTTTGGTATCTGAATTTAGCCTTCTAAATTGAAGTTCTTTGAAATAGTCTTGAACTGTGAAAACTGTGATAACTATGAAAATTGATATAAAAATGGCACAGCCTTCATACCACCCTTCACTTGAGTCTTCAATTAATCCTATTGCGAGGGATACTATACCTGCAAATAATAAGAGCTGGATAATGAAATTTTTAAATTGGTCATATATGATTTTCCATATAGATGTAGGTGGCTGCATATATGGCTTGTTATCCCCAAATCTGAATAGAAATTACGTTTTTTGGCGTACTTGTATGTCATATTCAGTGCATTGTAAACCAGTTTTTTCACTACTGCATAATGCATTGCATAATCAGTCAATACCGCCGAGTTTATTGAAATTTTTTAAGCTTTGACCGTCATGTATTGCATGAGTGTCGAAAAGTGTGCTGAGTAACTGTTACATTAGTTGATCTGGAGTTGTTCCAAAATTACTAGCTAGTAGATTCTCTTCCTCCATTATCCGTTTTACAATAATAAATAGATTACATTAAGTAAAATACATGAGAATTTAGAATAAAATTTGTGGCTTAGGAGTCAATCACTTTTTATAAGCGGTTAGAATCAAATCCTTAGACAAAAAGATAAAACCATCAGGTTTTTAGTGTCTTATTAAAAATGATATTTATTTAATTTAAGAATCTTATGATCTTATATGACTTCTGGCAAATTCACTTTTAAATCAAAGCACTGATTGAGTTAAAATATTATTCAAATTGAAAAATGGCTAATTACAAAAGAAATGAGATAAAAAGTAAATATTGTCAAAATTATGGTGAAATAAATCAAATGTCGAAGAAATTTTTTTGGTTTTATATATTTATTAATACAATGTTATATAGGGACTATTAGATTTAAAAAATAGAATAAATAATAGGATAAAAATTTAAAATGATAGGTATGGATGCGGGCTTTAATAAAAACTATATAGTTTAAACAACATATAAGGTTTAAACTTAGATATAAATTATCTATTATTTAATATGTTTAAGCCATACTCTCAAATAAATTTCTACTAAATTATTATTTGTCTGCAGGTTCATTTCCTGCATTAGAAGAAATACAAATTTTCTTCGTTAATTCTATTTATGCCTCTGCTCACTATATTTAATTAAATGGAACACAAGCGTAGGCCACACTCATCATATTCCTTAGCATCACATAAAAGTTCACAAAACCATGAATCTAACGCAGACCAGCTCCAACGCCAACTAGAAATTTTTACATTTCAGCTCGAAAAAGAAAAACGACAATCATCTGTTCTTGATGGCCGTATACGTATCACCGCTGAAGATTTATCAAGACCTGGCCTTCCAGCTCGTTCGTCTACTCCAATACCAATGTCCTCAGTAGGTATAACTCGGGAAATAAAAAAACTCGAAAAACAATTGCAGTTAGAGACAAAATATCTGAATGAAACTCAAACTGAAAATGAAAATTTAAAAGGAGAAATCAACGTTCTAAGACGTGAAAGAATTCTATACAAAGATATGTTTAAAAGACTACAAAACGATATTTCATTTTCCTCTGTAAAAGCTGGAGAACTGCATGAAGAAGTCGGAGAGAATTCATTTTACCAAGAAGCAGTTCAAAAAAGAGCTATAAGAATTCGGGCACAGAGCGCAAATATAAAAAGCAAGTACATTAGTAGGATGGAAGAACTCAGTGAAGCTATCAAAGAGAAAAAAAATCAGAAAAAAGATTATGATAAAGAACTTGAAGAAAGGCTCAAGCAAAGCGCAAATATCGCCAACGATATGGCAGTATCAAATGCAGTGCTAAAGAAGACAGAAAATATTTGAAAAGAGAAATGCAAAGAAAAGAGAAAAAACCTTGATCAATATTTAAGAAAAATTAAAACAATGAAAAGCGGTTTTTTTGAAATTCGTTTAGCAACAGGATATGACAGCTATGACGATGTAGTGACTGTTTTCATTAAAAGTGAAGAACAGCAGCACGAAATGCTTTCGAATTTGACAAATCTTAACTCAGAAATCGAATTTCTTGAAGAAGTCTGTAACAGACTTAATAAAGAAATTAAGATAAATAATGAAAATAAAACAGGACATGAGCAGACATTGAAGGATCAAATGCTAAAGGTCGAGAACGAAAATAAAAAATTGCAGGAAAGAAGTACAATTGAATATGAAAAATCAGTATGCATAGAAAGCTCAGTATTAGCGTTAAACACATATATAAAAATGATTCATGAGCTCTTAAATTCAGCCAACTTAAAAACTAGACTGGAGAAGCCGCCCAATATCAAGGATGAAACCGATATTGAAAATGTTCAGGATCAACTAGGCCTACTAGAAGATTTAATCACTCAACTTACAGTCTGCAATTCTTTCCTTCACGAAGAAGCATCTCCAGCCTTAAAAGCAGTCCCAGTTCATTCTTTACCTCCTAAGGAATTCGATATCCCGCCTGTTTCTTTGTTAGCTAACCAGTTTGCATATCTTGAAGAAAAAGAAGAGACGACCCAAGAAGAATTTGCAACCCCGCTGAAACGTAAAGATTTCATTAATAAAGCCCTCAAAATCATGAAGGAAGAAATCGACTGGTCAAGCTATTCGCCAAAACCAGTATCCGCAGAAGGAAAAAATAAACCTAAATTGCATGTATAAACTTAGTATAAATTATTATTTATAACGGAACTAGAAATGTCTGCGAATTGGGAATCTTACAATTACGACCCTGCTAAAGTGCTGGAAATCCAAGCAAGCTATCTTAGATTTTTGGCTTCTTTATACCCGACTGGATCACCGGCAAATGCCTCTAACCCTCTTCAAGATCCTTCATTACAATCTTTAAATAATCCGATATTATCTCCGAATTTAGAACTACAAAGCATCAGATCGCCACTAGGACAAACATTTAGAAGTATGTCTCCCCCTTTAAGCAGCAGAAGGGAAGCCAAAGAAAGTCCAGAAAGACAAGAAAGACCAAAAAATCCATATGATGATGTGCCGGTTAAACAGGTCCAAAAAACTTTTGAAGAATTATTGGAAGAGCAGCTTAATAAAGAGAATGGTAAAAAAGTAGTCAATAATAGAATTCCTGTGAAAAAAGTAGAAGAAATGCCGAAAAAAGAAAATCAGAAGAGAAAATTATCGGGAGGGGTAATTCAACAAATGCCAAAAAAGACTTTGGAGCTGAAATTATCAAATATCGTGAGGACTAGTGAGACTACAGAAGAAACACAGAGAGAAAATAAAAGCAGCGCAAAAAATAGAGAAAAATCGCCCCCATTTCTGAAAAGAGGCGAAGGACAATTGTGCAGCCAAATTCGAGCTGTTTCCTCACCTAAAATTAGACCATTACAATCTACTAATATTTTGCAGCGATCTTCATCAATTGGAGATAAATTATTTTCAAAAAATACAACTCCAGTGAAAAAAGTCAGAAAACTAGAAACACTTAATACTGAAAGAGCTGAGAAAACTGAATTGGCGATGCAGATTGAAAAATTCAAAAAAGAAAGTTTGAAATTAAAATCCATTGCAGATGAATTAGAAAAAAGAAAGAAAAAGCTTGAAGAGGAAGAAAAAGCTTTTCATGTCATGAAGAAAAAAGAAATGGACGAATTTGAAAGTTGAAAAAAAGAAGAAATAAAGAAAATCCATATGAATGGCAAAAAAAATAATAGCAAAGAAGATGAAGTCGAGTCACTAAAAAGGGCTGTTCAAAGACTGCAAGATGCAGCGAAAACCAAAGATGCAAAATATGAAGAAATTATAGACAAGCTTAAAAAGCATATAGATGAGCTTAATAAAAAAGTAAGGTTTTATGAAAATAAACCAGAAAAAGAAATAAATGAAGATAATTATAAAATCAGCCCACAGAAAAAACCTCCAAATCAAGAATTTCATGAAGGGAATCACAGAAGACAAGACAGCCTTCCTAAAATTATAAGTGAATCTAAAACAGATGATGGAAAAATTCAACGAGTTTATTCTGATGGCAAAAAAGAAATTTTATTCACAAATGGTGTCAGAAGAGAAATTTTCCCGAATGGTTATAGTGTGGTTTATTATTCAAATAATGATATAAAACAAAATTTCCCTGATGGAAAAATTATATATTTCTATTCTGAAGCACAAACCACACAAACAACTATGCCAGATGGACTTCAAATTTATAAGTTTTCTAATGGACAAATAGAGAAGCATTTTCCAGATGGTACAAGAGAAATAACTTTTCCTGATGGGACTATAAAATGTGTATTCGCTGATGGAGAAGAAGAAACAGTCTTTACTGATGGGACAATACAGAAAAAAGATGCCCAAGGTGTAAAATATATGGAATTTCCTCAAGATGAGAAAAATAAAATGCTAAGGGAGAGTGATTTAGCGATTGGTGAGTAACTTTATTTTTGTAAATTTTTCTAATAAAAATATTTCATTTTAATTTTGAAAATTCCTTTTTGCAGTTAATTCAATTTATATTTGCCATTTATTTATCTTACTGGATTATTCAAGTTTAAAATAATGATTCTAGTTATCAATGCTATCTTTAAATATTATTTTCATTACTCGAATTCCCTGAAAAGCTTGCTTTTCTATTTCTAGCTTCAATTGCTTTGGCAAATAGCCCGTTTGATTTGATACTAAGACTATTATCATTTTCAGTCAATGCATTCTTCAATGATTCGCATTCATTATTTAGAACCTCCAAAGATCATTTCATGCTATCTATTTTCTTTTGCAATGAAAACGAATATTCTTTGAGCATTTTAATTAGGTGAGCATCTTCTTCTTTTTCTCGTAGCAAATTTCATATTATAGCTTTTTCTTCTTTAGGCTGAATGCATTCATTTTCATAATTTTCTTCTATTATATCAGCAAGAGGCGATGAAATATTTCTTTCAAAGCAAGATTGGGAGCGAGCAACTATAGGTACTTCAAACATTTATTTTTTTAATTATTATGCAATATTTTGAAAAATAATGCTAGAGAAATTTTATAATGGGTGATTATAATTAGCCACATTGATTTTAAGTATTAGAATTGTATGTGTATTTAAATCCATATTTGTGGGTGTGATTTTTATTTAGAAAAGTGTCAGAATACGAAATACAAGAATTTATAGACTGGATAAGGAATTTTGGAAATAATAAATTCAAAGGAAACCTAGAAATTAATATCATTTCTTGTCCTACTAATTATTAAACTAATATTCCTCTCAATTCTAATTAAAATATTTTTCTTTCATATTTTCTGTATAATAATTTTATTTCTTACTGTACTTTTGCAAATTAAAATTTACTTCCATTACTTGTATTTTTTAAATTAAATTTATATCCAAAATTGACTCATTCTAAAATTTCCATATAATGAGTTTTGCTCCGGCCAAAAAATCAACCTCATTTCGCCCTCCTTCCCAATCCTCTTCACCTCAAAAAAAATCTGCTCCTCGCCCTATTCAACAGCGTCCTGCTGACCCGCTTCTCCAGCGTCTAACTCTTCTTGAAGATGTGGTTGCTAACCTCCAGCTTCAGCACGACACATTTATCCCTCTCTTACAACTAATAGGTCAAATAGACAATGTTTTAGAACTCGAAGGTGAAGCCAAAACCCTCGTTTCTGATATTTGTGACTTAGAAATTCATTGTGCTGAGCAGCAGAAGCTCGTCAAAGAAATCAATGCTCAATCTCAGAGCATTCAAATCCCAACGTCTCTTGCTGATGGTGAAGGAGCTGGAGTCCGTCCACTCTCAGAAATGCAGAAAACATTGACTGACATTGAAACTCATTCAAATTCTATAGCAGCAAAACAAAAAGTTACTTTGAAAAAGCAAGAAGTTTCTAGCAGAGAAGAGATGCTTAAAACCATGCAAGATCTGGAAAATGAAGTCCAAGAAGTCAAAAAAGAAGTCACTGAGCTGCATGGGGAGTTCATTAAAGGAAATTTTAAAGAAATTGGAAATTTAGAAGAAAGGTCCAGCAATGCAAGATCAAGAGTTAAAGATGATATTGGGCAGGTAGAAACTGCGTTGGAAGACCATGCCCTTTATGGTGGAAAAGGTGGAGATAATTGGCTATTAGAAGAATTAAATCATAGGGTTGATGACTCTATTTCTGAGCTCAATGAATATTTGGATTATAAACATAGGCAGCTTGAAGTCTTTTTCAAACAAGAATTATTATCTTTAAAAAATCAGCATGAAAAACTATCTTCAGATTTAGCTAGCATTGAAGCTTATAGAAACGCAGCAGATCCAGCCAAAGAACTTACAGCGCTCAATGAAAAAGTAAAAAATCTACTACAAACAATTGAAAAATTTTCAGATAATTTTGTGATGATGAATGACGTGACTATATCACTAAACCAAAGTTTAGTCGATCTTAATGATAAAGCTAGGAGGTATATTAAAACTTATAGAACTACTGACCAAGCAAAACAAAATGAGCTTTTCGGAACTGCCAAAGTTGACTTTGATCAATGGCTCAAAGGATCTTGGTATCAAGTTGAAGCATTAAGAGAAAATATTGAAAACCTAGACGTCAATATAAATTCCAATTTCTATAAACTCTCTGAATTCTTCCAGCGACAAGATAAAGTCAAAGGTGATGCTGAAGGCCCAGGCAAGCCAAGAATCGAAGATTTAAAGCCTAAAGCAAATGCTACAAAATCAAAATTCGAAGAAAAACAAGAAAGCCTGCACATTGAGCTGGGCAATCTCAAGAAAAGACTATTCGGCCTCTGGAAAGCCATAAATAAAGAAACTAATTTCAACATTGTCTTTCCTTCCAAGAATGCAAGTGATCAAGAAATATTTAGGAACGCAAGAGATGATTTAATCTCAGACTCAATCAATAGTTAATTTAAAGATTTAATCCATTAAATTATGCCTCCTGCAATTTTGATTTTTTATGAAGAAGCCTTTCATAAATGTTGGAGACTGGAGTGGAGCCTTTCGCAATTCCACCAAAAATTAACGCTTCTCTGACAGTAAACATGATAAGTCCAGTTAATGCACAGATATCGGTGTATTTTTGAGGGTTAAGGTTTTGCTGATTTCCTGTGACAAGATTTTCAAGCAAATCGAGGTTTTCTTGGGAAAAATCAAAAGTTTGGATTTTTTCGATAATTACATCGTTGATAGCTTTACCTTCGTGGGCATCCTTGTTTTTAATGTCGAGGAAAAATTCTCGGCATTGTTCCCATGCGGCTGTATCGTCTACTGGAAGTGTTTGCTTCATTAATTGGAAGAAAACTCGGAAAGCCCAAATTACTTGTTTATCTGGAAATGTGTCAAGGTAGAATTTTCCATCGTCCATTGTGGCGAGGAGGCTTAAGGCACTGATTGAAGCTGGAGATAAAATATAAGCACTGGCTTCTGTGAGCTCTTCTTCTTTATAATCAGTTTTAAGTTGAGATATAAGGGTTTCGATTTCTTCAAGAGTGCTTGGAATTGGTTCTTCACTTTTGCATGATTCCTCAGCTTGGCATTCATCAGAGCTTGGATTTTCTTTTACTTCTTCAACAGCATCTTCTTTTTTCTCCTCTTCATGCTTTAGTTGCTTTTTTGCTGGCTGTTTTTTCTTTTCTTCAAGCTTTTTCTTAATATCTTCATGATTTCTCTTTGGTTCTGCTCTGCTTTTCTTTTCTTCTTCTGCTTTTTTCTTTGCTTCTTCAAATTTCTTTTTATCTTCTTCAACTTTCTTTTTGCTTTCTTCAGCTTTTTTCTTTTCCTCAGCTTTTTTAAGCTCTAGAGCTTTTTTGGCTTCAACTTTCTTGCTTTCTTCTTGCTGTTTCTTAGCAGCTTCAGCTTTTTTCTTATTCTCAGCCTCTTGTTGTTTAAACTTTGCCTCCTCTTCTTTTTTCTTTTTCTCCTCATCTGCAATTCGCTTTTTCTCAGCTTCAAGTAACCTTTTCTTTTCTTTGGCTTCTTCGTCTTTTTTCTTTTTTTCTTCAGCAATTCTAGCCTGCTCTTTCTTTTTCTCTTCCATCAACTGCTTTTTCTTTAAATCATCTTCTTCACGTTTTTTCTTTAAATCATCATCACGCAATTTTTTGGTTTCTTCTTTCTTTTTACGATCTTCCTCAAGCTTTTTTTTTCCTTCTTCATTGCCAGTTGATGGACGTGGAGCTAAATGAACTGTTCTTCCAATACTGGCTCTGGTTGTGCTTGGCCTTTTTGGTTCTTTTTCAGCAAGATTATCAAGATTTATACTAAGACCTGGCTTAAGCTTTGCTGGTTTTTCGTTATGTTCAACAGATAATTTTAGGAGCAATTCTTCAATTAGTAAACGTTGATTTTTCACAGTTGAATAGAGATCTTGTAGCTTTTCATCGATCATGTGCTCAATTCCTGCTTCTATCTCTGTCCACTCCATTTTTTATAATTAATCATAACGTATAGCAATCTAAAATTTTAAGGGAATTGAAATTTAAATTAGATTACTTAATATAGACTCAAGAAAATGGTTAATTAAGATATCGATTTAAATTAGAATTTAAAAAATAAAATGGAAGAAATACATGAGCTTTTGATTTAAATTTGTTTAAAAAGGAATTATATGAGAATAATGGTAGTTTTAACATTTAAAGATTATAAGGTACAAGAATCTTTTTTATTAATAGTTTCGAATCAAAAAAACATTTAAAAATCAATTTGAAATTAAATTTTTCAAATTCTTAATAAATAAATTCACCACAAGACAAATTTTCTCTCTTGCCAAAATGTGACGTCATATCAATTTTAAATCTCGACGATAATAATACCATCCATCTATGGTTAAAGAGAGCCGTCAAAGACCCAGCCGCATACAAACAGTTTTATTAATCCTCTTTGCATTATGTCCATTACCATGTGTAGCATTTGGTCTCTACTATTATCACAATGCATGGCTGACAATAATTCTCTTCCACATTGTGCTGGCTTCTCTTCCTCTAGCTTATAAGGTATTATTTACTGACGCTCATCTCCTTGATTATACAGCAGGCGAGCTAAAAGATCCATTACGAGAGCTACTGTACGGGCTTTGTGCCTCTACAGCGATTGTTTTATTTGTAATGGGTCCCGTGACCTTTGTGTTCTTAAAATACAAGCCTTTCTTCCTCTGGATTATGGGGTTGGAAGGGATGGTTTGCAATGATTTTGCTATGGATTGTGAAAATATTCTAAATCCTTTGCTCTTTGCTGTGTATTTTTCTATTGTCAATCCGGGAATTGAAGAATGCTTCTGAAGAGTGTTTTTGGTAAAAAGTTTACCAGCAGACTATAAGTGGATTATTTCGGCTCTGTATGCGAATTATCACTTTGTAAGGGTTATTTAGTTCGTTTGCATCAGATTTGTGGGAATTTATCAGTCGATTTTAGGGTTTACTGTAACTTTTGTAGTTGGTATATTAATGCAAGAACTGAAAGAAAGATACGGATTGTTAACTGTTGTCTGTGGGCACATGGCGTTTGATTTATGTGCTATGGTAAGAGTTATGTAGATGGTTTGGGGTCTTATATTATACTAAGGCTTTTATAAAATAGATTTAAATAATGTGTGGGATTTAAACATTAGGGGCTCCTTCTGCACGTTCTAAGTTGATGTAATTTATGGAATTCACAAATTTTGAGTGGGTTCGAACAGTTTTTCTGTAGCAGCGATCTAAGCATCCTTTTTCTTCATCATTAAGAGATTTATCATATAGAGAGGTGATGCATTCATCAAAGCAGGCAGACATCATTTTATTATAGCTTTTGATTTCAGAAATCATAGCTTGACCTGGATCTCCTCCTTGTCCTACGAACTTCAATACTGATTGCATATTTATATAAATAACCATTTAGTATGTAGGATTTAAAGCGCGCACTTTATTAGAGTTTCTATTGAGGATTATATAAAATTAAGACCAAAAGATTTGAATTGGCTCTGGATTAATTAGAAGAAAATATTCTTACTTCTTCAGGAGACTTCCAGCAACGATCATGATTTCTCTTATTGTATAGTCTGTAACAAGCCGATTAATTACATATGGATCATTTTGAGCATAATCTTTAATCATTTTTTCTTCTCCCTCGAATAAAAGTACTCCAGTGTCGATTGGATTTTGCAAAGCTCCTATAAGAACTAAGCCTCTTGGCTCATATGCTCTTGCATGAGCTATGTGAGCGTCTCTGTAAGGAGCTCTCTTATCAACCATTCCTTCAACATACTTATATGTCAGCAAAAAGTGCTTAAATCTTCTAGCTTGAAACCCTAACATTTATATATGCCTATTCGAAATAAAATTTAGCCACTATTTTTTCATCATTTTGTATTATGAGATAAATAAATTGTTTATTTGACTTAAAAATAGCAATTTAATTGAACTCCATGAATTAAGCAGCATTAATTACAAATTTTAAAGCTTTATTTTCTCAGTTATTTTTTTGGCGAAAATTTAGAAATAAAGCTAAAGATAATTTGCCTCTCATTTTAATACAGATTCTGAAAAATTTAAGTAAATTGACTTTTCAATTTATGTCCAAAATGGTTTTTTTAAAAATATGTACCGACGAGTTGAAAATCGTGATGATGCTATGAAAAATTTCTACACAATCATTGAACAGCTTGGGGAAGGGACTTTCGGAAAAGTGTGAAGAGCTGTAAATAAATCAACTGGTGAAGAGTTTGCTATTAAGTCTATTGATAAATCCAAGCTTGGACAAGATGAAATTACAAACCTACAGCTAGAAATAGACATAATCTCTCAAGTGGACCACCCAAATATTGTCCGCACTTACGAAGTCTTTGATGAGCCTCGATATTTGAATTTTGTCATGGAAATCATGAGTGGTGGCGAATTATTCGAAAAAATCGTTGAAAAAGACCATTATAGTGAAAAAGAAGCTGCAGATACCATTCGTCCAGTTGTTGAAGCAATTAAATACTGCCATGATATGGGGATAGTGCATAGAGATTTAAAGCCAGAAAATCTTTTGCTTTCATCAGCAGATGAAGGCGGAATCTTAAAAATCACAGATTTTGGCTTGGCACGATTTTATGATGACGATTTAATGACGACTGCTTGTGGAACTCCTGGCTATGTAGCACCAGAAATAATAGAAGCCCGAGGATACGGCCTAGAAGTCGATTATTGGAGTGTAGGGGTCATTTTATATATAATGCTGTGCGGATTTCCACCTTTTTTTGAAGACAATAATGAGAAATTATTTGACATGATTAAAAGAGGACAATATGAATTCACGTCACCTTATTGGGATGATATTTCTAGCATGGCAAAAGATTTAATTTCCAATTTGCTGCAAGTTAATCCTAGACAACGATTTAATGCTGAAGAAGTTTTGAGGCATCCTTGGATGACTGGAGAAAACACCCCTCGCACTAATATGCCTGAGGTTAGTATGAAGATAAGAGAATTTAATACAAGGAGAAGATTCAGAAAAGTTGGAAATGCAGCTGTTGCATCAGTGAAATTAATTCATATTGCACATGAGAAGCATCGAGAGGAGTATGCAAATTATTAAAGAATTTTATTAGAAATTAGGATATAAACGCAATAAACCATGGTTTCTTTAGCCCAAATATACATTTTCTGATGCTTTAATTTTTTGTTATTTCCCTCTTTATTCATATCTTATAAACTCCAATTTCTTGATTTTTTTTTTTAAAAATTTCTTCCATCGAAACTCTCAAAATTTGGGAAACATCACAACCTATATTCTCTATTTCTAGTAAGAATTCAATTTATTTTACTATTATTATTTTCTTCTTTTGTTACTGTTAAACTCATTCGTTAATAGTAAAATGCAGTCAAATAATTCAAGAGGTAAACTTTTAAACTTTAGTGGCCACTACTCAGATAAGAACAGCAAACATCCTCAACGCGAAATTGCAAGCCCTTTAAATATATCTACTCCAAAACCTTCATCAAAAAGACCATCCTCAGCTGCAAATGCTCACACAGCAGAAAACATTATTGAGTTAATAAGAAAACTAAATGCACAGCCTATGACTAATGAAAATGAGCCAAAAACAATGACATCTGGGGAGTACAGAAAATTTCTGGAATCTCAAGCAAAAAACTTAGGAAAAAATACACAAAACTCTGCATCGAGCATTCCTGTGAGGAGGAGCAGTTTAACGAGAACTACACCTCCTACAGCATTAATTAAGCAAGACGATAAAAACGTAATTAGACACAATACTGTATTATTATCCGGTAAACCACCTTCAGGAAGAAAAATTCCTGAACGACAAGAAATTAAGCTTGAACTACCTCCGAGATCTCCATTAGGTCCTAAGACAATTTCCGCTATTTTATCAGCAAAAGAAAACACTTTAACAATAAGTAGTCCAACTGAGCAAAAGCATAATGGAAAGATTGAAGACTATAAAATCGACAAGCAAATTGGCCAAGGAGCCTATGCAATTGTAAAATATGCTGTCCATACCTCAACAAATAGAAAAGTTGCATTCAAAACTTATGAAAAAATAAAATTATTAGACTCAAATAGAAAGAGAAATGTTATGAGAGAGATTGATATTTTAGCGATGCTAGATCATCCTAATATTGTAAAATTATATGAAACTATTGATACTACAAGGCAGTTACATATTGTAATGGAATATGTATCTGGATGCTCCTTGCATGGATATCTAAAGAGAAAACCTAATAGAAGATTAGAAGAAAATGAAGCAAAACGAATAATCAAACAAATTTTGTGTGCAATGGAGTATTGCCATGGCAAAAATGTTGCACATAGAGATATAAAACTAGAAAATCTGTTGCTAGACGAAAAAAATGATGTAAAAATTATTGACTTTGGTTTTGCAACATGCTTTCCAATTGATAAAAAGGTTAAAATTTTCTGCGGAACTCCAAGCTATATGGCCCCAGAAATTGTGGCAAGAAAAGAATATGCTGGACCTCCAGTCGATGTCTGGGCTATAGGTATTTTAACATTTGTGCTGCTATGTGGACATTATCCGTTCAAAGGAAACGGCGACAAAGATCTCTACCGAAAAATCCAGCTCGGCCAGTTTATTGTTCCTCAGCATGTTTCCTCTACAGCCAAAAGCTTGATTACTCGAATTCTAAAAGTTGATGCAGCTAAAAGACCAAAAGTATCAGAAATCTTGCAAGATCCTTGATTTACAAATCAAAATAACTTTACAATGTCGACAGAAGATTCCCTTCTTACATCGACAAACAATCATGCCTGCTCAATCAATGGTGATACATTAGATTTTGACGTAACCTGCAGCACAGTAATTTCTATTTAGAAAAAGCTTGGGGATTCCCAATCACCATCTCATACTTTCCCTCTTAAAGAGACCCTTGCTAGTTTCCCTCATTCACATAACTAAAATATTTTGTTTGTATTTATAAAATTTTCCTATCAAACCCTTAATTTTTCTATTGGGACTAAAATTGCATTGTAAACCTCTCATAATCCATATTTTAAAGGATGGTCATCAACACTGAGACATGCTCTTTCAGCGAAATGAAAGTTTGGCCAGGACGTGGAAGCCGCTTTGTGACAAAGGACGGGAAAATCCACATGTTTATTGGGTCAAAAGTGAGATGTCTTTTCCATCAAAGAGTGAAGCCTGTAAAGCTTACATGGACACAGACCTGGAGACGTGAAAATAAGAAAGGAAGAGTTGAGACTATCAAGAAGAGAAGAGTCCGCAAGGTTGGAAAGATCCAAAAGGCTTATGTTGGAGCCACTTTGGATGATATTAAGAGAACCAGAGAGGAAAAACCAGAATTGAGACAGGCTAAAAGAGAACAGGCTATTAGAGAAATCAAGGACAGGCAAAAGAAGCAGCAAGCACAGCACCAGAAGTTCGAAAAACAGCCTAAACAAGCGGCTCCTAAGGTGATTAAGACAAAGGGAAAAAGAAAGGGACCTTCATAAGCTAACTTTTTAACACCTCATAAACTGAAATAACAAATAATAAGGAATATACTAAAAGATGCTGAAATAAATCCCAGATAAGTATGCTAATGCACAAAATATTCATTTAAGCTTTGATTTCACTAATTCCATCTTAAAATTATGAAATACTTTATATAATCCTAATCCATAATGATTAAATTCAGAGAAGTATTTTAAAAATATGAAAAAGAATGCAAGGAATTATTTTTTTGAATTTCGTTATCTTTAAAAGTCATCACCTCTACTAAGGACTTCTTTGCAAGTAGGTCTGATGATAAAAGTATGCTCCATTTGAGATACATAGCTTCCACGAACATCACAAAGAGGAGGATAAGGAACTACTATTCCTGCATTCACAAGATTCCTTAGTGGCAAAATATGTTTTGTCTCTCCATCCCTCTGCAATTGACGTCTACTCCAAGGTAAGGTTCCATATTTCTTTTCAATATGTCTTAACAACCCTCTAGCTTTATTATCACGCAGTGGAATAGGCTTGCCAAAAAGATCAAAGTCTATCATATAATGTGAGCACTCTAAATCATCATGAACTAAGCCTTTTCCAGTGCTTCCAAATGTCTCAATTGCATACAACTCTCCTTCTTCCATCCTTGTCTGATCATTATTTTTCACAATTTGAACGCTCTTTCCTCCATGAATGTGGAATGGCCCAATGCTGTGTCCATTGAGGTTACGGATTGCCTTTATTGGGTAAGTTTTTCCATCAAGCTCAATTTCGTAGCTTTCTAAGGCTTCTTGGATTACGCCTCCGATTTCTGAAAATCTTGCATCAACTCCAGCATGCTTTACACCTTCATTTGTGGCGTCTTGTGTGGCGTGGACTAAGTTGTCGAATTTGGGATTAAAAGCGACAGTAAAAGCACAATCAATGATTCTTCCACCGACGTGTGTTCCGAAATCGACTTTGCAGACATCGTCGTAGCCTAATGCAACTTTATCACCAGGATTAGGTGTGAAATGGGCAGCTACATAGTTTAGACTGCAGCCTGTTGGAAAACCAACGCCAGCCTCAATTCCATCGCCTTCCAATAAAACTCTTGAATAATTTTCAAGCTCTTCACAAAAATCATGCAGATCAAGGCCAGGCCTCAACACGCTCTGTGCCCATCTTCTAATCTGTCTATGAGCTTCAGCGCCTTTTCTTAAAGCTTCATAATCATAAGAATGTAGTCTTTCTAATTCACGCTTTTCTTCGCTTGTAGTTCTATAGGCATTATCGCCCGAGTATTCACAGATTTCGCCTATAGGGAAGTTATTGCTGGGAAATTGCTGGCTAATCGGAATTGATGGTGGGTTGGTTTGCATGTAATTAGAATTATCATTCCAGTTCTTTAAGAGACGTATGTGAGAGTTGTCTTGGAAACGATTTACTGTGGCAACTACTGGAGCTGCTGATTCTTTGGCAGGCTTTTTGCGATTTCTTTTCTTTTTCTTTTTAGCTGGGGCTGCATCTTTAGTTTCTTCAGGGTTTGGGTCTTTGGATTCTTCTGCAGATGCAGGATTTGGTTGGTCTTGGATAGTCGGAGGAGTACTTTCAGTCTCTGCTAAGGAGCCTTCTGTTTGTGCCTCAGAAAGAGTTTTGGTTGAATCATGTTGATTCTCACTTTCCATTTTGTTAATTGTATGATTTAAGGATGGAGATATGGAGATGGTTTTAATTGAAAAATCATAATTAATACTTATTAAAATGAAGGGTCATGATTTAAGGCTCTAATTTATAAATATTTTGATTTATATTCTCATTATACTTAAAACTCTAACTAAACCTTTATTACAGAGAATTATAAATTTTTACTTGACCAGTATAAATATTAACTAAAAAAGCTTAAAGCTGATATTTTTTCTACATAGAACAAATTAAATTTATCATGTTTGAATAATATAATTCCATTTATTTTTCTTAATTGTCTGATTTATACTTCTTTAGCGTCCCTTGGTTTATTCTTTCCTGGAGCTCATTTACTCCTCCAATATACAACCCTTCTACAAAGACATAAGGGAATCCTTCTTTGTGTGTATAATTTTTAAGGTCTTCTTTTATTTTATTAGTCCTCTTACTAACCTCAATAACTTTGAAATTGACACCTTCAGAATATAATTTCATTTTGGCATCTAATGAAGTTGAGCATCCAGTTTTACTGAAAATCAAAACGCTATTGTTTGAAATTTCTTTTGCAATTGAAAAATCGCCTTCTGTGTTCTCAACAGCAGAACAACAATAAGCACCCATTTTGCTTATCAAAATTATTTGATTTTCGTCTCCATTACTTTTATAAAATTATTATTTTAAGCAAGTTTTAAACAATCCTTTGATTTGAGGAATAAGAACCTTTTTTTAATTATAATAAATATGATGAACTATAAAAGAATTTGTTTATTACTGTTATGGCTTCCTTTCGCGGTCAATGCATTTCCATTATATGATGGCATAGAGCTAAGCTGGTCTTATCCAGCTAATGAAACAGTCTCTTTTAACCTTTCAGTTCCATTAAGTCTCATTGAACAAAATGCTATTTCATGGCTGTTTTTGGGGTTTAGACCTTCGAATGAGGCTCCAAAATCTAACTACATGGACGTAGTATTGGTGAACTTGACAACTGATTCAATTGAAGATGAATTTCCAAATGAAAGAGGATTTCCTCAGCTAGACAAAGACTTAAATGGAACTGATGATTTATTTGATAAATTTGCAGGAATTGCAGGAGAAAATAAATATTTGTCTTGGAGTCGAAACTTTTTATCAAATGATACAAAAGACGTCAGCTTTATTTCTGGGCAACTATATGCACTACTGTGGGTTTATGGAAATTTTGATACAAATGGTAAGTGGCAGATAACTAAGTCTGGATCCCAGCCGATTACATTCAATAATAGCAGGATTCTTCATGATGAGCAAGATTATAGAGGTGACGCTAAAGGGGATAATAGAGATGACGATAGAGGTGATGGCGATAAAGATAGCAACGATAATGGGGAAGTGAGTGGTAATGATAACGGCTCACAAGATAATGATGACTATGACTTCGATGACGATGATTATGAAGGCAGTAATGATGATGGTAATGATTATGATTATGACGATTCAGGAAATAAAACTTTGAAAATAAATCCACTTTTATCCGGATCAATCGAAAGATTTATCATGCCAATATGGATTCTATCAATATTTTTAGTTTAATTGCTTTATCAATTATAATAAAAATTAAATTTGTCTATATATAAAGAGATCTCCATACAAGATTAAGATGCAATATTGATATAACTAAACTCCTTTGCTATTTATAAAGAGATCTTATAAAGTTTTTTTAAAGCCAAATAAATTGATTGATCATTACTTATTAAAATGTTTGAAAAATATGTTTATTATATTGCATAGTTATTATTTTCAATGAAAGTTTTTTTCATGTCTAATTTCGGAATTTCAGTTACTTTAAATCTACCAAAAATTTTACAGGAATTTCCTATTTTTAGATAATCCAAGAAAAAATTTAGTTAAAGATTAAAACATTTTTAAACCTTTGAGACACTCTTATGACCAACTGAAGTTGAACTTTTGTGGGTATTCGTCTCCATAGAATTACTATTATTTATGTAAAGAGGTTTATCTAAATGTATCATCATCAAACTTATTGAATCTCAGGTGCCAAACTTCTCATCTTCTCTCTGTCTATGTTAACTACGCTAATGCATTTGGCCTGCTGATTTAAGATCTAACACCACTTAATTTTTGTCACATAGAAGATTTAGTATGAGGATTACTTCAAGCAGATAATGTATGGCCGGTATCCTGAATAAAGGGCTTACCATAGAAAAGTAATAGCGTCAGATCTAAAATCTACTTTATTAAAATCATTCTCTGGAAAATTCAATTAGCTGAATTTAAAAAAGAAAAACCTCTAGATTTCAAACAATTGCTATTAATTACTTTTTGATAGATTTTTCTGTTAATAGTTAATACAATTGTAAGCTTGATATTGATGCCTTCTGAATGTCTTCTATTATGAATTAACAGAAGTTTTTTCAGAAGTTTAAATAAGTGAAAACATAAATTTAATCCCATTTTTATTTTGCAGATACTATAAGACTGTAGCGATGCTTATATTTTAAAAATTTAATGAAATATAAAATAAAAGAAGATATGATTTATTTTCATTACCCAAATAAATTTATTAAAATAATTATGTATATAGAATTTACAATTTAAATAATAAATAGATTTCAATTTAAGTTCTATCTCCATAAGCCTGATCATTCAAATTAATTAAAAATATTATTACTGAAAAATTCTAATGTTAAAAGTTTATTAAGCCCAAACTAAATAAAACAAAGTTAGCCCAATCAGTTAGTTAATAAGTGATTTCCAAACGAAAGAGAAGTCCAGCTGGATTGGTAGTATAAGTTGCACCTGTTGCAGACCAATTAATGACTACAACTTGAACCACATTTCTCCCTTGAACTGTTCTACTTGTTAAATCTAAAGAGATTAGATTTTGTCCTCCGTTAGCTTTATTTTTACTAGATGCAATAAAGTTTCCATTTAGAAAGACTGCATAGCTGTCGTCAGCTGAAAAAGATAGCAAAGATGAAGTTGGTTTTGCAGGAACATTGAATTCCTTTTGGAACATGTAAGCTTCTTCTGCAGTTGGGTTTTCTACTTGGCTGGCTTTCCAAATCCATGAGGCATTGCTAAGTGTAGCCTTTATCGTAGTGTCTGCATAAGTTTTAACAGCGTTGCCAATGTAGTTAGAACCTTCACAAATCCATGATTCATCGCTGACAATAACAAGAGAGCTAGCTGATGCCGGTGACATCGAGGCGATAAGAGCTGCCAAAACAAAATATTTAAGCATATTTATTATTAAAAGAGCAATATCGATGATTAAAAATGGACCTAATGCAATGGCCAGAATTTATTAGTTTAATTAATTGCACTTATTAGAATTAATCTTTTGAAAACACTTTACTGATTTCAAAATTTCATTTTGAGGTATAAACATAAAGTCTGAGAAAAATTATTTAAGAATTAACAATTTTTTTGGTTTATATGCTTCTAATTAATTAGAATTTGTTGATTTATGCTCATGCAAATGCTATGTAAAAATTTGTTTCTTTTCTTATGATGTTTACCATTTGATAATTATTTTATTTATTTCGTAAATATTTAATTTAGTTTCCTTTCTTTCTCAAGTAACTACTAATAAGATTAATATATGAGGAATTTTAAAGTTAGAATGCGCTGAAATAGTGAGAATTTAATAATTGAGACTCTCATGAATTTAAAATCTAAGGAATCCATAGCTGATATTCTGAATTAAGGGCCTCCCATTTAAAAGGAGCATTGTCAGATCTAAAGTCTGTATATTTACTAAGTCTACTCTCCGAAAAGTTCAATTTGCTGAATTTCAAGAAATTTGTCTAAGTGACTAGTCTTGAAATACTTTTAATACGGATAGAATTGATTAGGCACTAATTTTACTAGATTTATTGCTATAATGAGCTTGTCAACTTGATTTGGAAACCAAACTCAGAGAGCTGCTAAAATTTTTCAACCCCAGGTAGATCCATATTGATTCTTTGGCTATATTTCGGCTATTAAAATAATCTTATTTATAAAGAATTTTATTTTGTTTCAAAAAATTATTCTACCTTATAGGGTATTAAATTTTACAATTGGGTAAAAATAGATGCATCACAGTTCTTTAAGATTGCTTATATTTTATAAATATAATAAATATTAAGTAAAAAATAGGTTTAAGTTAGTTTAACTTCATTTCGCAATCAGTTTATTGAAGTAATTATTGATTAAAATTTTGCTATTTAATAATAAATAGCTTTCAATTTATGCTCTATTTTCTATAAGCATGATAATTAATTATTTCTGAAATTATGATTGCTGATAAAGCTTAATGTCAAAAGTGACTAAATTTAAACTAAACAAGGCAAATTTAAGCCAATCAGTTAAATATAAGTGAGGGTCAAATTAAAGATAAGCCCAGCAGGGTTGGTCATATAGGTTGCACCTGCTAAAGCCCAGTTAATGACATCAACCTGAACCACGTTTCTCCCTTGATATATTCTACTGAGCAAATCATATTGCACTGTTGCTTGACCTCCATTAGTTCTATCCACACTAGCTCCAATAAAGTTTCCATTGAGCAAGATTGCATAGCTATCATCAGCTGAAAGAATAAGCTGAGCTGAAGTTGTTTTTCCAGGGACATTGAATTCCTTTTGGAACGTGTAACTTTCTTCTGTAGTTGGGTTTTCTACTTGAAAGGTTTTCCAAATCCATTTAGAACTATAAACTGAAGCCTTTACTGAATTGGTCCAAGTCAAAGCAGCGTTACCAATATAGCTTGCACCTATACAAGTCCATGTCTCATCACTGGTGATAGTAAGAACATTATCAGCTGATACTGGTGAGAGACAAGCAAGAAGAGTTGCCAAAACAAAATATTGAAGCATATTTATTATTAAAGGATAATATCGATGATTAAAAATGGACTTAATTAATGACCAGAATTTATTAGATTGATTAATTTTTACTTAGCCTTCAACCCAGCCTCAAAACTAAATAATATAAAAGTTTAGAATTGTATAAATTAAAATTTATTAACCCGAACCCCTCAAAAAATAAAATGTAATTTTTTCCCCAACATTTTGAGAACCCCTATCCTTAATGGAACAACTAAAGTTTATCGATTAAGGACGGGAGAGTTGTTAAAATTAATCTCTCGAAGAATTTAAATACCTTGCCAATTTAAAATTTTCTATTTTGAGCTAGAGAGATAAAGCATTAAAAAATTATTTGAGAATTAGCAGCTTTTTTTCGTTTTCTATGTTTTTAATTAATTAGAATTTGCTGATTTGTAATTATGAAAATATGCAAGTAAAAAATACTTCTTTTCTTATTCTATTTACTCTTTGTTTGATATTAATTTTTACTTATTTCACTAAATTTTATTTTAACTTATCTTCTCTCTTGAATAATTACTAAGAAAGCTTGATCTATTGAGGAATTTTAAAGTTGCAATACTCTGCAATAATGGGAATGCATCAATTGAACCTCTCATAAATTCAAATTTTTATAGAAGCAATATACAATTAGATAGACAGCAAACATTATATTTTAATAACCAAATAATTATGATTAGGATTAAACCCTTTAATTTGTGATATTCTAAAGGCAAATGAATGAAGTTACTTATTATGTTGCATCAATTTTTTTTATGGTATTTGTCTTATTAGAATTTACTTTAGTCATATAAAGAGGTATTCTAGATGCATCCTGCTTGAACTTATTAGAATTGATCTTTTGAATTTATTTACATGCTTTAAAATTTTATTTAAGAATTATTAATTAGAATTTTCTGATTTGCACTAATGCAAATATCATATATCCTGGTTATTATCGCCACCCCATTTATAAAGACTTTCATTTTGATTCAAAAATATTGTGCTCTTATACTCGTATTAAATTTTAAAATTACATAAAAATAGATGTCTCACGGCTCAATAAGATTGTAATAAGTAAGTATATGCTTATCTTTAATAAATTTAATAAAATTATAAAATAAAAAGAAGACTTAATTTAATTTATTTTTATTTGCCAAACAATTATATTGATTAGAAGTTTCTATTTAAGTAGTAAATAGATTGCAATTTAAGTTCCATTTTCTCTAAGCATGATAATTCATTTTATCTAAAATTATGATTGCTGATAAAAGCCTAATATCAAAAGTTGACGAAATTTAAATTAAATAAGGCGTATTTAAGCCAATCAGTTAATTATAAGTGATAGCCAATTTAAAGAGAAGCCCAGCAGGGTTGGTATAAACACCTGAGCCTGCTTGAGCCCAGTTAAGGACTACAACTTGAACCTCGTTTCTCCCTTGAATTGTTCTACTGAGTAAATCAAGGGTCACTGTTCTTCTTCCTCCGTATGCTAAATCTTGACTAGCTCCAATAAAATTTCCATTGAGAAAGATTGCATAGCTATTGTCAGCTGAAAAAGTAAGGAAAGATGAAGTTGGGAATCCGGCAACATTGAATTCCTTTTGGAATGAGTAAGTCTCTTCTGCAGTTGGGTTTTCTATCAAATAGCTTTTCCAAATCCATTTTGCGCCAGGAATTGAAGTCCATAGCGAGTGTACCCAAGTTTGAACGGCGTTTCCAACATAGTTAGGACCTTCAACACTCCATGACTCATCGCTAACAACTTCAAGGTATCCAGCTGAAACTGGTGACAGAAAAGCAAGAAGAGCCACCAAAACAAAATATTGACGCATATTTATTATTAAACGATGATGTCGATGATTAAAAATGGACTCTAATACTTTCAAGCATTTAAGGAGAAAAGTTTCGAAGCTTTGATAAACAATTCAGCTTACTTTACAATAATTATTATAATAGCTTGATTAATTTTACGTATTATAATTAATCTCCAGGAAAATTTAAATATCTTACCGATTTTAAAATTTTCTATTTTGAGGCAGAAAGATAAAGTTATTGGAAAATTAATTTAAGAATTATGAATTTTTTTGTTTTTATGCTTTTAATTAATTAGAATTTGTCTATTTGTGCTTATTCAAATTTACAAGCTAAAATTTACTTCTTATCCTATATTATTTACCTTTTGATATTTATTTTTACTTTTTGCAAAATTTTTATTTTAGCTTTCATTCTCTTGAACAATTATCAAAAAGCTTGATTATTGAGAATATTTTAAAGTGGAAATGCTCTAGTATAGTGAGGATATGCCATTTGATACTCTTTTAATTTAAAATTTCTATAGAAGCATATATGATTTGCCGTCCGTTGAAATTTTTATTAAAATATGAATTTTAATAAATCTATTTAAGATATATTAGTTATGGATGAAGTAAATTTAATAAATCTACCATTTATTAAAGGTGTCTAATTATCATCTGCTCATATCAAAATTGAGCAAGAAATTGGAAAAATCAAAATATTATCAGTCATCTCAAATAAAACTTTTCCAACTCCGATGATCCTGAAATAGTTATGACCATTTTGTGGCTAAATATCTTTCTAAATTTGCAGGATTCATGTACAGAGAGCCATTGCTAATAATAATATTGGTGCTGACTCCTGCTCTCCGGAAAAATAAGACAAAAATAGCAAGAGATATAGAATATAGCAATGATTGCTTTTAGCTCAATAGGGATTATGCAATTTTTAACTATCTATCAAAATTGTTTATTTTTAATACTTGTTATAAAGCATCGTAAGCTTTTTTCTATATGATAAAATTCTTCTAAAAATTGATCTTAAAGGCTTGTTAATCAATTTTTTACGAAATTCTTTCTAAAAGAGCATAAACAAGAGAAAGAGGAGATTTCATATATTAGGTTAATATTCTCCATTTCTAAAATAAGTATCCCAATAAAATCCTAATATCAAATTGTTGAGATAATTAAGGAATCGACAATATTTATTAAAGCAGTCGAATTCAGAGTAAGCCAATTATTTAATTAAAATTGACTGTCAATTTAAAGAGTAGCCCAGCAGGATTTGAATAAGAATTTCCTCCTCCTTGAGCGTAATTAGTAACAATAACTTGCACAACGTTTCTACCTTGAAGTGTTTTGCTTAGTAAATCAAATGTTTTGGCTCTGCCAAAGCTTCCATCTTGCGTAGCTGCAACAAAGTTTCCATTGAGGATAATTGCAAAGTTATTGTCAGCTGCAATTGTAAGAAGAGAAGAAGTTGGGAATCCAATGATATCAAATTCCTTTACAAACATATATGACTCTTCACCAGCTGGATTTTCTATTAAAGTGCTTTTCCAAATCCATTTTGCACCAGGAATTGAAGTCCATGCTTGATGAACCCAAGTTCCAACCGCTTTGCCAATATATCGAGAGCCTTCAACAGTCCATGACTCGTCGCTAACAATATCAACAACTCCAGCAGCTGACGAATGAATTAAAGCAAAAAGAGCTAACAGTGCAAAAATCTGACGCATAATTATTATCATCAATTAATAGCGAATAAATTAATTACATTATATAATTAAACATAATATAAACTTAATAAAAATTTGTAAAATTTGTCATACCTGTTTCTAAACTATACCCATAATTAATTTTGCATTTTCGACTAATTTTTCACTATATAATGAGCCGAATTTTATATAGAGACGTAGAAAGCGTGATGAGGGTGAATTTAAATCTTATTCAAATACATGAAATATTCACTCAGTCATTAACTGTGGTTCATAAAATGAGTTTGAAAGATATTTCATTAGAGAATGGTTTCATTCATTTCAATTATAGCTTTAATACTATTCTGTGCTAAGAATTATAAACTTTCCATTGCTTAAAAGTTTTATTCTTACTAAGTATTTATATGCTATATGCTAAATGAGCTAAATACAATTGAACAGTGATAATTATTGACCATAAAATGCAAAAAGTACCCACTTGAAATGAAATGAAGAATAGTTCAAGAAATAGAAGTTTTAATTGAAATTGCTTTAATGTCTATAGCAAAACAGCATTCTCACAAACAATTAACAATGAGCCAAATCACAAATGAACCTAAACTCCAAAGAATTATTCAACATTTTAAAGAGATAGCTATCGAGCATTGCAAGCGTTATTTAAATCTTGGTCAAATATATGACATATTGAAGATGGAATTCACAGACGATACTGTTCCTTTTTCTAAAATAAACATTTAAAAAGTGAATTTTAGGCACTAAATTCTTAAATTAAATCAGCTGAGCTCTTATTTAGGGATATCTTAAGCTTATTATATATTAATTGATTTAACAGTTAGTTTAAAGAGAAGTCCAGCAGGGTTGGTATAAACATTTTTATTCTCTCTAGCATAATTAGTAACAACAACTTGAACGACATTTCTTCCTTGAATTGTTTTACTGAGTAAATCATAGTTTTGAGCTCTCCCTTCATTTCAGAATTGAGTTGCTACAATAAAATTCCCATTTAAAATAAGCGTATAAGCATTGTCGCCAGCAATGGAGAGTGAAGACTGGGTGGGTATACCATAAATATTAAATTCTTTTTGAAACATATATGACTCTCCTTGAAGATTCTCAACAAAGTAACTTTTTCAGATTCATTTTGCTCCTGGAATTGTAGTCCATTGTGGATGTTTCCAAGTTTCAACTGCTTTACCCATATAATTTGTACCTTGAACAGTCCAGGATTCATCACTGACAATTTCAATGCTCTCATAAGATGTCAAGGAGTTAGCTGGTCAATTTAGAAAAGTAAAACTTATCAACAGGGCAAGATTCTTAGACATTTCTAAATAATAAATATAGAAATTTTGACTTTGCAATTACATTAAACTTTGTTTTAATTTTACTTTTAGTCATTTACGATCAATGATTATTATATTGTTGTATACTTGTTAATTTAATATATACGTATAAATATATTTTACTGGCCAGCTATTTCTGCGATTTGAACAATATCATCAGTATTTTTTTCATTTTCCTTTCTAGCAAGATCAAGTATCAGTGTTTTAATTTTATTTAACTCCTCTCTTAACTTGCTATTTTCGTCTCTCAAAGCTTTGAGTTGTTGCTCTTGGCTATCTTTTTCACAAAATATAATTGGCTCAGTATGAGTGGTTCGTATTTCCCACAATTTTCCTTGCTTTTTCTTTAATTTTAATTTTTTTCTTGTCAAAATCTTTGACTCGATCTTTACATCAGTCCTATCAAGTTCTTCAAGCCATAAATTGGTAAGAATTTGAGTTCTTGAGTCCTTGATTTTTATCATACAAGGATTGTTCATTATAGAAAGCTTGGAAAGTCTATGCAATTTCTTCAATGTGCTAATTACAAGGCTGAAAACAAGCAAAGAATTTCCATTAAGATTTAGCTCTGCTAACCTTTTACATTCAGCTAATGGAGAAATATCTTTGATTTTGTTTTTGGATGCCTTAAAAACTCTTAGTTTTTGTAAGTTATTCAAAGGTGTAACATCAGTGATACTATTTTTACTGACATTCAAGTATACCAGATTCCTGCACTCCCCAATGCCTTTTAAGCTTGTCAAGTAGTTTTCTGATAAGTCAAGAGTTTCCAAATTGGTAAGCTTGCTTATATCAAATCTATCATTTGAGTCAAACACACTTAAGCCTCTCTTGCTTAAATTCAATTCTCTTAAATCCGAAAGAAAAGAAGTTTTAGCAATTCTCAGAATTCTTTCTTCAGACAATTTTCCTATCTCGCTTAAAGGGTTCTCTGGGATTTTAATTGATGTCAAAATCACGTCTAAATCTCTTGAAGATTGCCATGATGGAATTCCAATGCAATCTTCAGACGAACTTGGGTAGCTATCAAAGGATGGCGCTGAACTTCTGGTGTCTGGGTCTTTTAAATAGCTTACGTGGACCTTGTCCATATGAATTTCAAGCTCTCTTCTTGTGTCAAAAGACTGCTCATCAAATGGACAGCAAAAGCTTTTATTCATGAAATTATTATAGGAAAAATGTTTATATCAAAATTTATAGGTTTTATAGGAGTAAAAATTTAGAGTGAGAAAATAAGGAATAATCTATCAAAACATTCACAAGTTTGCGGCGAATATTGAGTGGAGCAAATATGGAGCTGCATTTTACTAGATTACTTTAGAAATGAACTGTGAACTTAATCTTTTATAAAATCAATTTCTAGAAAGCATACATAAAATCAGTAAATAGAAAATTAAGAAATGAAAAAAAATTATTCGTAAATTAAACTTGAAGAAATAATAATGATTTTTTTAAAAATCAATAGCCTTTCATTTTGCTTCGCTTAAACATACATATCATAAATTGCAATCTGAAATTCTGCTTAATAAATTCTTTCCATCCAGAGCCAAGCCTTACTTTTTGAAATTAATTAAAAAAAAGATAGATTTAATAGAACTCTTTTTCATTACTTTTTTGTAAATTGAAGAGATGCCCCGTTGATGCAATATCGAATTCCTGTCGCAGTAGGTCCATCATCAAAAACATGACCCAAGTGGGCATCGCAGTTTTTGCATCTCACCTCTGTTCTTTGCATCCCATGAGAGCTATCGTGAAGATTTTTAATTTGGTTAGCGTCCATCGGGGCATCAAAAGCAGGCCAACCACATCCTGAGTTAAACTTTGACTGGGAGGAAAAAAGTTGCACGCCACAAACGATACAATTGTAAATTCCAGATTCATGATGATCAGTGTATTCTGATGTGAATGGGTATTCCGTGAAGCTTTCTTGAGTCACTTTATATTGCAAAGGAGTTAAACGCTTTCTGAGACTTTCTCTGTCTTCCATTGCTATTGGAGATTTATTGTCAGATGAGAATGACCTAAAGAAAATATGTCTTAGTCTGCTTATCATAAAATTTGTTAATTTTCTTGAATTTAATGATTTTTATGTTAGAGAAGAGGAAATTAATATTTTAATGCTAGGACAAGATTGTAAGCTAATATTAACAATTTCTTACTAATATTTTTATCAATTATAATGAAAGAAGTTAAATAATCACTTATTAAATGGCATTATATGTTGAAGATGATAAACTGTGTTTAAAAAGCCACCTCAAATAATTCCATGTAAATTAAGAGAAATTATATTAAATTCATTAAGCATCTATTTTCTTT
>CATKHK010000035.1:232285-304177 GCA_949751835.1 Blepharisma japonicum | reverse complement strand
TTAAATAATCACTTATTAAATGGCATTATATGTTGAAGATGATAAACTGTGTTTAAAAAGCCACCTCAAATAATTCCATGTAAATTAAGAGAAATTATATTAAATTCATTAAGCATCTATTTTCTTTGATATAATTAGCTTGTCTATTGTTTTTCTATTCAAGTCAAATTCATAAATTGATCTATCTTCATATATCATTGTTGAATGAGTCTCAGTGCTTAAAACTAAAACAGGTGTCTGATTTTTTGGCAATTCACATTTTTTCATAAATATTGATCAATTGAATGGGTCTTCAACATTGCTCTCAAAAACCCATCCTTGCGAAATCGCAATATAAGCTCTATCATTTATTGTAAAAATCACTTTTGAATTAAAGTAATTCTGCCATTTGTACTTAAATCTCAAAATATTTGTATGGTTATCTAAAATAGGATCATAAATAAAAGCTTGTTCAATTGACCCTGTATACAAAATTTTCTTTCCGAATACTGTGCAATTTAAATCATAGCAGCCTGAAGTTTGTAACTTATTTGGAGCTAATAATTTTCATCTTTCCGTCTGCAGGTCATATTTCTCGCAATAGCTCTTAACCCTGTGTCCTCTTCCAATTAAATAGATGCAACCATCTAAATATGAAATTCCAGAATCTTTAGAATGCATTCCTTTGCGTACAATTTCTATATTTTTGGAATTATGCATGATAAATGCTATTTTTGGGTATAATGTGTAGCTATGATTTCTGAAGGCAAACAAAGCATTATCAGGAAGGACGCATAAGCTGAATTCCATATGTTTTTGTATGCCCATTCGGTTTTTAATTTTTGTAATAGACTTGAATGAGTTCAAAAGGATTTTCCTTGCTTGGTGATGGTCATTTTTTGATTCTTGGAAATTTAATTCATTATATTTGGATGAATTTAATAATGGAAGAAAGTTATAAGGATTGATATTATAGCAGTTTTCATTTCCAAATCTTTGGCATTTCAATAAATTGAGAGATTCTAAACATTGCGATTTAAGCTGATCTAGATGTGACAGATTATAATTTAGTGTGCTTGCTATGTTCATAATTTCACTCTTAGCTTTGCTTATAAGTATTAATTTTTGAGAGCAAATTCATTCAATTTTGGAATTTATTTCTGCAAAATTTTCGTGCTGAGTGTTCATAGGCTTTTCTTCACTATAATATGCTAAGTGATGGCTGGAAGATATTTCATTTAAGTGGCATAATAGGTGATTAAAGCAAATAGGCCAAATTTTTGAGTTGCAAGTACATCAGCAATCAATCTTATTTGAACACCCTAAATAAAAGCACCCCATTTATATATTACCAATAAAATATTAAACAAGAATTTTAATTGAATATAGCTAGGATTTTATAAACAAATAATTTGTAAGCGAATATTTTGAGACTTTTGCATTAAAAATCAAATCTGAAAATAAATAGTTATTTTTATAGTTACTCCGCTTTAAATAAGTTTATGCTAATCGTAGAGCTAAAAATCCAATAATTTTTAGGAGAAAGGCTTAAATTTTGTCGCGCTTCTACGGCATTTCTAATGATTTAAATCGTCATATTTATATTATAATTATGAGTCAATCTACAACGTTGGATTTTTTAAGACCCAAATTAGCGATTTTAATTCAGATAAAGAAGCGTCAACTACAAAGAGCCTATCACAAATGACATAACGAAGCCTTAAGAATAGTTATGGCAGAGAAACACGGTAAATTAAAAGCATACACATTAAAATTGTTAAACAAACGAAGTCCAGTTAGACTCTCAAAAGGTGGAATAAAATCCGTTAAATTCCCTAAAGCTCTGGAAAGTGAAGAATATAATTCTCCAGCTATGATCTATACAGATCGGCCCAAAATATTTCCAACAGAAAAGCAGTTGCTAATAAATACTTTTGACATATCTAAAGAAAATAAAAATGAATCTGCACTAAGCACAAAAGCAAGCACGCCTGATAATAAACATTATATAAAGCGTAACACCAGCGCTCCTTCAAAATCTCCTAAAAATTTATTTGACAAAATCCGTAAAGATTTACAGCAAAAAGCTAGTAGACCTGATACGCCAACTGATCAAAAGTCAATAGAAATTGGTGAAAGACTTTTTAGGCACGCTGAAATTATTAATAAGAAAAAAGAAATTTTAAGAAACAGCAACAAAATCAACTATCCTTTCTCACCAAAAATATCAGAAAGCACAAATAAATGATTAATTAAGCGAGAATACAGAATTAATAAACCTAAAGAAGACCCAATAGCAATTGTATCTTGTGCAGAGGCAATGAGTACTAGAGTTAGTCGGCTTGGGTTTTTAAGGACAATGAATCCGAATTTTAATTTAATTGATCAGAATGAAGATTTAGTAGAAAATTATCCACCATCAAGCTACGATGAGAGGTATATTTAATACACTGATGATGTAAGCGTAATTAATTTGAATTTTAGTTAATTGTATTTTAAAAGCACTAACTGATGTATTTAATCAGCTTATAATTCAATTGTGAAAATTTAAATGAAAATAATAAAATATTCGAAGAAATAAAGAGTTAATTTAATCTATTGAGAAAATGCTCGTTATTTCTCGACGGAAAAGGGGATTTTCTTGCAATTTTAAAGCCATTCAACCGAAGGCAATGGCAGTGTTCGTGGGTCGGGCGGTGATAAAGTTGTGTATTTATGCGTCCTTTTTGGGTATATATGCTTTCGTGAATCTCTGCTTTTGAAGTTTTGTCCATAATGGCTCTGATCTTGGGTTCTCATTCTTTGCATCATCTCAATTTTGAATTATAAGAATATGCCAATATGTCATTTTTTTATTCAACTTTATAAACTTTGACAAAAAATAATGAAATTAGCACGAATTCCTGGAATTTTGTATGTATTAATTCATTAAGATTAAGATTGTTAAAATAAATTCGAATACCGACTTGATATTATTTCAAAATTTTGATAAAAAATTTATTTTAAAAAATTAAAATATTAATAGGCTATAACTGTATTTTTATTGATTGATAATTTTGGAAGATGATATTCATAAATTTTCAGTAATATTTAGTCTCTATGCAGATGTAAAGCGCTGATTTTTTTTTTAAAAATTTACTAAATAAATTCTTTTATCAATTCTAATAAATGCATTCAGTTTCACAACTAATTTAGCATAAATATATCTTTGCTTTTAAAAACAGTTAAATGCTTCTGCCATTTAAAACTATAAATAATCTAAGCATTTGCAGTTTATATTAAAGCTCAAAATTAAAAGAGGAAAATATTAGGATGGTAGCAATTCACCCTCTTAACACTGCTTTCAAAAGCACATTATCGAATATAATGAAAGTCTCAAGATGCTCAATTAATGTATTAAACTTTCAAGGAAATCTTCAAGTGATTACAGATTTGGACTCTGTATGTATGGATCCGCATCTGATAGCCTTCAGTTCAAACTCGAAATTAAGCATAGGAGGTTCGTGCAATTTATATTCACTTAATGATAATGCAAAGCATCATTTAAGTGTCCTTACAAAGTCAAATCTTGAGCCTTTTATTGCATCAACGATCACTGGGCAAGTGATACACAAACATGACTTAGCGTATTCTTTTCTTTACCTGATTCAAGTCAGTGATGTGAATTTGGGAAAAGAAGGAGAGCCTCTTCTTTTAAGTAAATTCTAATATATCTTTAAACAGCTTGTTTTAATTTTGTTTTTATTACTAAAATAATTTGCCAATACTTAAATTTATTTTTGGTATGACGATATCAATTGGAGAATTTTAATCAAATCTATTGTCCTCAATATTACTATTCATCATTCTAATTGTGACAGTAAATTAATTAAATTTAAAATAATCCGAAAATTTTAGATATCAGAAAATTATTTCTTTATAAGTGAAATGGATAATTAATTTCAGAAATTTCTAAGAAAAAGGCCTAAACTTTAAGACATATAAAAATATTGAAGAAAAACCAAGAAAATGAAATAAATACTTTAGTTGTCAAATCATAAGTATCCGTTTATCTCGAAGATTAAGCTTTTTCTAAATTTAAAATTTCTAAAAATGGATGGTCGCTCTAAATTAGGAGAATAATAATAGAGATGTCAAACAAAAAATCCCACTCCCAGGTCAATGTAAAATTTCTATCACTGAACCTGTTTCTTAGACCACCTTTTATTCACACAAATGAAAGCGACTATAAAGATGCACGGCTTCAATATTTCATTCAAAATATAATTCAAGAATACGATATTATATGTCTTCAAGAAACATTCTCAGCATACACTTTAAGACAAAACCGCTTAATTCAAGGAGCAGGGAAAAAACAATTTTTATACTCAGCTGTAAGCCCAAAGCCTAAATTTTGGTCAACCCAATTTGTTGATTGTGGCTTAGTAATTCTAAGCAAATATCGCATCGTTGAAACCGAGTTTTTGCCTTTTAAATATTCCCTTCTCCCAGATAAGCTTTCATACAAAGGCGCTTTATATGCCAAAATTTTGGTTAATGGAAAATATATCCATGTTTTTACTTCACATTTGCAATCAAAGCACCCCACTGATGACAGTTCTCAATATTTAGCCTATAGGCTTGTAAGAAGATCACAATTGATAGAGCTAAGAAATTACATTGACAGTAAAATTGGAAATACTAATGAAGCTGCAATTATTGCTGGAGATTTGAATATAGACGGCAGAGAAGAGTTAAAGCCTCCAGCATTTCTGGTGATTTTTATTTAGGATATTGAGTGCAGAGATGATTATGAGAATTTTATAAATATTTTATCAAAGCATGGGAAAGCAAGTTTAGTTGATATCTTGAGGAAAAAATACGGGTACTCTCCTGCAACATTTGGAAGAGGAGATGAGAATGGAATCCCACTTGAAAAAGTGCTAACTGCTCCTGATCAAACTTTATGGGACGAATCATTGGACTATATTCTAATGATTAATGAAAATACCAGCGGCGTCACTATAAACTGGAGTGAAACCCGTGTAGAGCCTTTATATACACCGGGGCAACCTTTCACTCAGATAAGTGATCATGCTGGGGTACAAACATCTTTTAGATGCTAAAAATTGTTTATATATATTCTAGAAAATTAACTACAAATTAAATTTATATTATTTAAATTTGCAATTAATATTAAAAAGTATTAAAACTTTACCCTTTTAATGAGTTTATTTATATAATTTAATTATTATTGCAGCTGACAGCTTGTACCAATTTGCTCTGCATATCCATCGGATATTAAAGATTTAATTTCAAAAACTTCTCTTCTTGCCTGGTTAATAAAAATATTTTGTGAATTTACAGATAAAATGCTTTGTGAGCTTGTGCTTAATAATAAATTTATCGATAATTTGTCATTTGAAATTATTGCTTTGATTATTTTTTTAATTTCAGTAATTTCATCAGTTAGAATTTTTATTTCAGTTTCTATTTGTTTGACTCAGTGCGTATAATTATCTGTAGATTGCTGCAAACTGCGAGGAGTCATATCAAAAAGCAAACTCTCATCGTGAGAAACCAAAAACTGATCAATTTTATCTATATCAATGTTCTTCGAAACTTCTTCTATCTTTTCAGTCATAGCAGTTTGGTCAAAAGATTTATTTAAAGGAGGCTTTGAAATCGAATTTTCTCGTGGCCTTGTTTTAGGTTTTAGCTTTGATTTTTCTTCTTCTATTTCTTTTTGCTTTACTTTATGCTTCTCTTCTTCAATTAGTTTAATTTTTATCCTTTCTTCTTCCATTTCTTTTACTTGCGTATTGAGTTTTTCTATAATCTCATCTTTTTCTTTTACTACTTTTTCGAACTCCGAAATATTTTCTTTAAAAAGAGCTCTAAACTGTAATTCTCTTTCTTTAACCATAATCCCCAATTTTTCTATAATGGAATCTTTCTTATTCACATCTTCTTTTAGCTGATTAATAGTTGCAATATATTCATTTAATTTTGTTTCATATTCTTTATATTGATGCTTGAATTTTTCTTTTTCGACTTCCAGTTTTAGAGCATCATTTTTGTAGCTGAGGTATCCTAATGCTTGAGAAGTTATAGGCAGTTTAGGAGATTGCCTTTTAGGTGATTGAATTTCTTTTGGGCTCATCATATTGGGCGTTGGAATATTTGTATCTAAGCTACTAAAATTTCTGTAAAAAGATTTTGGGCTTTCAATGCTTTTTTTTTCTGAGATCGGCTCATAGCCAACTAAATGAGAGGTGGAAGCAATAGTTGATTTATGACAGTCAACTCTTCTTTTGAACCTATATGATTCCATAAATAGTTATTTTCTTATAATAATGGCAAGAATTGACCCAAAGCATGGTGGACTTGTATGGGATTCTGATCTCGTCGAACGCAATATAAATCTCGAATATAATCCAGTTGTTAGCACACTTCCGCTTGAAGAAAAAGTTCGTAGGTCACTCTCTGTAGGAGTTGAGTGCATTTTCCCAGAAGAGCTTGAAGAACTATTCAGAAGCAAAACACATCCAGTGTGTTACGATGGGTTTGAGCCTTCAGGACGTATGCATATAGCTCAAGGGCTTCTTAAAGCTATCAACGTCAATAAGCTGACAAGCTCAGGCTGCATTTTCATTTTCTGGGTCGCTGATTGGTTTGCAATGCTCAACAATAAAATGGGTGGAGATCTTACAAAAATCCGCCTGGTAGGCAAATACATGATCGAAACCTGGCGTGCAGCCGGTATGGACATGCGAAATGTCAAATTCCTCTGGTGTTCAGAAGAAATCAATAAAAAACCTAATGAATATTGGGAAAGGGTCATGGATATCGCTATGCGTAACAATATCACAAGACTTAAAAGATGCGGCCAAATTATGGGAAGAGAAGAAAGTGGCAAAATGCCTGCTGCCCAAATTTTGTACCCAATCATGCAATGCTCAGACATATTCTTCTTAAAAGCTGACATTTGCCAGCTAGGTCTTGATCAAAGAAAAGTTAACGTATTAGCAAGAGAATATTGTGACCAAATCAAGCAGGCCAAAAAGCCAGTCATTCTTTCACACCCAATGCTTATGGGTCTGAAAAAAGACCAAGAAAAGATGAGCAAAAGTGACCCAGGCTCAGCTATTTTTATGCAAGATTCCGTAGAAGACGTAGTCACCAAAATCAATAAGGCATACTGTGAGCCAGGTGACATTGAGAAAAATCCAGTCCTAAACTATACTAAGCATATCATATTTGGCTCACGAGGAGAATTACTGATAAAAAGAGCTCCAGAAAACGGCGGAGACACTCTTTACAACTCATATGAAGCTTTAGAAGCTGACTTTGCAGCAGGAAGAATTCACCCAGGTGACTTAAAACCAGCAGTTTCTGGCGCCATTAACAGCCTATTAGATCCTATCAGAAGACATTTCCAAACAGACCCATACGCTAGATCTCTCTATGAACAAGTATCTGCTTTACAAGTTACTAGATAATTAACTCATCAAATATTAAATTAATGGTGCCCTCCAGATATCAGATTATCTGCATATTTCGTCTCTGCACACGAGAATTTATAAAATGTTTTCTGCGTGGCAGTTGGCAATTTTCTAGCTTTTTCTGAATCAAAAAACCCATAACCTTGACCATAAGTCAAGGGTCGGATATAAACTTCATGTGGAGCTATATTGCTACGTATATGTTTTCTCCTCTTGAAGGTTAAATCGTCGAAGCTTGACAGCTGTTTAGCTCTTCTAGCTCTTGCTTCAAGATCTCCCAAAATGTTATTTAAAGCTGCTATGAATTCTTCCCAAGAAATTCTCCCATCTCTGTTTGCGTCGAATTCGTCCATGAAAAAGGCGACTTCTTCTTCTAAAGGGTCCATCCCATAGGTTTCTCTCAGTAATACTCTAACTTCATTGATATCTATATAACCGCTTTTGTCTTTGTCGATTCTGTCAAAAGCTGCTTTAAATTCTTCAGGTGTAAAAATGTTCAGACCAATTGCGTTAATCAGATGAGTTTGGAATGAGTTTTGTGGGCCAAGTGCAGTTATTCCAAAGAAAGACATATTTAAAATTACTTATACGAAACCATTAAGTGCTTTTTTCTTTAGCTGCTCTTGCTGCTAGCTTGGCCTCAATTTCTTTGTTTTCTTGAATAATTCTATCTAATCTCTCTTTGTCCATGTTATGTTTTTGTTTAATATATTCATAGAGAGGTAGAAGGCTTTTCTGTAGTAATCTTGATATGGATAAATTAAATAAGCTTGCATTATAAACAGCCCCTAGCACGTTTACGTTTCTTTTGGTGTTTTCATAAGCTTGCTGCTCTTCTCTTAAGATATTTCTCTGGACTTCTAATAAATAATCAAAGCAATCGTGCATTATCATCAATTCAGGCTGCTTCAGCAATTTTAGTGGGCTTACAATTTCTACTTGTATGGATTTTGCTTTATTGTTGATGGTCTGAAAAGCGATTAAATCAATTTTTTCAAGCTGAGTTAAAAAATACGTTATGTTGGTCTCGAGAAAAGCAAGAAATTATCAGCCCTACAAATTCCCTTCCAAGCGACTGCAAAGCATGCTGTGTGCGGATATCTACATGAGATGGGAAAACTGTGATATTTGGATGCGAATGAAACCAACCTTTCACTGTAGAAGCCTGCTCTATGCTTTTGCTTAATTCTTCAGCATGGTCCATAGCTTCAGACAGTTGAATATCATCTACTTCTACTCTATCTTTTTCTTTGCAATTTCTTTGTAGACTTTTGGAGCCCCAAATTCTGACAACTCCTTCATCATAATCCCCGAATAAGATCCCCAGGACTTCTTCTTGGCTAGTAATAAAGCTATGTCCTAACAGTCCTCTGAAGCAGTCTGAGCTTAATTCCACTTTTTCCACTGACATTTATTATCAAATGGAAAACCGCCGGTTCAATCAAAGGAGAGGAGAGAGTGAATGAGCTACTTTAATTAACGCCCAAGCTGCAACTACTAAGATGATTGAAGATGAAGAAAAAGAAATGACCAGAATGAAGAAAAAATTTTATAAAGAAGAACTTGATCGGCAATTGCAAGAAAAAGCAAATTCGAAATTCAAAAATCTAGACGAGCTTGATAATCAGAAGAAGTTTTTACAAGCCCAGCAAGAAGCTATTAAATCCTGGGACCAGTCTTTGAAAAAGGAAACTAAAAATACTCAAGAAATTTTGTCAAAAGAGTATGAAAATCAAGCTATGGAAAGAAGTGCAAGGGCTAGGTATGAAAGAGAATTAGCTATCAGAGAAGAGCAGGAAAAATTCAGAAAAATGCAAGAAGAGATTGAAAATGAAAGAAAAAAGCAATATGAGTGGAAAAATGAAATAGTAAAAAAAGAACAAGAAGTCTTGAAAGAGTTAGAGCTGAAAAAGAAAAAACAGCAAGAACAAGAAGAAATGACTAGGCTTAAAGATAAAGAAACCATTGAGAACAGGATAAAAGAGATGGAAGCACTTGAGTATGAATTTCAGAATTTCTATAATAAGAGACTAAATGCGAGAGAACAAAGGATGAAAAACTACACACCAGTACTTCATGAAAATAACATCCTTTCAAATTTGATGAAAAGAAATGAAGAAATCGACCAAATCGCAAAAGAAAGGCAAGCTTTAAAAGAGCAAACCGAAAGACAACAGAGAGAAAGCGCACTAAATAAATTAAAATCTGATCTCGAGCTGCAGATAG
Organism: Blepharisma japonicum; assembly: GCA_949751835.1. Lineage (NCBI taxonomy): Eukaryota > Ciliophora > Heterotrichea > Heterotrichida > Blepharismidae > Blepharisma > Blepharisma japonicum. The sequence continues at coordinate 294,488 of CATKHK010000035.1, read as the reverse complement.
AGGAAAGCTTAAAAAAGCAAGAAATCGAAAAAGAAGAGAAAGCAAAAATTCAGAAAAAGATTAATTATGCATCCCAAATCCTGGAAAATGAAAGGCTAAATCTAGTAGAAAGAAGAGCAAAAGAAAAAGAATATTTAAGAAAGAGCTTAGAGTTACAACTAAAAGACCAACAAAATAGGCTGAATTCTTATGAAAGGATGAGCGAGAGAGAAAAAGAAATGCATAAGAATATTTTATCTCATATAGACGAGCAAGAGAAAATCGCGTTCCCAGGCATTCCTGGATCTCATACTGCAGAGCCTTCGCTAAAGGAATACTCAAAATTTTATTTAAGAGGTGATAATTCTAATACTCCAATAGTCAGAAATTATTCTCTCTCTGTTGAAGGAACCCCTGATATTTCATCACCTGCAAAAACGACCATTGCAAATTCATTGGAAAGGAAAAGCATTAACTTTTTTGTTGATCCCAATAAGCATGATCCAATAGTTAATCCAATAGGATCTAAAATACCAAATGCAATTCAAGGCCAGAGAATGGCGAGACCAAATGGATCTTTATCAAAACTAGCCCAAGCGGGTGGCTCAATTTTTAATTAAGCTTTATCTTACTATACTTATTAGTTTTTTTGCTGTTACCCCAAATAATATTTTGTAATTATACAGCTGATTTTCCTTAGTAGGCATATCCAATGCAATTTGCTTGCTGAAAAATAAGAGCAAAAAGTATTTTTATTTTAACTAGATAAAATCTGATTGATTATATTAATGAGTAAAGTTTTTAGTTCTTTTTAAAATTTTATTAATTCATTGACGATGTCATCAGATTTTCAGCATTTAAAAAAGTTTGTAATTTGTAATTAAAACTATGGGAAATTGTGCAGGTCGTAAAAAATCAGTCATCGTAAAAACTATACCTTCTTCTGCCTCCAACACCTATAAAAAGAGTGAAACTAAGCTATCCAGCTCAATTGCCAAAACAACTCCTCAAACAGAAGAATTTAAAAACGAAACAAATACGAATTCAGTTTCTAATGCCCGAAAAATGGTCAAAAAAAAGGCTCCTGTAGCTGATCATAGGAAAAAGAACTTAGAAGACGTTGATGCTCCTAACGCAATAGTCACTGAAAAAATAAAATCTGAAAGAGAAATGGAAGATCTTCGTAAATCTCTGGCAGCAAGTTCTTTATTCAGCAGCTTGCCAGAAGAAAACCTTCGACTAATTATTGACCAAATGAAATATTACACTTTAGGAGCTCGAGAAGTTGTGTTTAATCAAGGGCAGCCTGGAAATAACTTCTTTATAGTCGCTTCTGGAAGAGTTGAAATCATAGTGAATGGAGAAACAAAAGGGTTTCTTTCCAAAGGAAAAGGATTCGGAGAGCTTGCACTTCTACACGATTCTTTAAGAACAGCCACAGTAATGACTCTTGATAAAGCAACCTTGTGGGGAATAGGAAGACAGGCTTTTAGAAGTGCAGTAGAAAGCGTTAGTAACCAGAAATATATAGAAAATAAAAATTTCATTGACAATGTGCCTATTTTGAGCATGCTTACTCCAGCTCAAAAAGATGCACTTTTAGCTGTCATGGTCTCACAGGATTTCGAGGCAGGGCAGAAAATCGTGTCAGAAGGCGATCCTGGGGATTTGTTTTATGTAATTAAAGAGGGAGTTGTTAGCTGTACAGTTAAAGGAAATGAAATAAGACAGCTTGGAAAAGGAGACTTCTTTGGGGAGCAAGCTTTGCTTTATAATACCACAAGGACAGCAACTGTTACAGCAATAAGCAAGGTTTCAATCTTTTCTCTAGGCAGAGAAGATTTAACTCGTGTTTTAGGTAACCAGCTTCAACAAATTATATATAGAAATACCCAAAGAATATCCATTGAAAGGTCCCAAACATTAAAAGTCTTAACCAAATCTCAAGCAGAAACAGTAATCGATAAAATGAAAGTCGCATCATATCACGATGGACAAATAGTGATTGAAAAAAACAGTCCCAAGCTACAAGTGATATGGATGGTTCTAAAAGGAAACTTAGTTTCATTACACACGACTATTGCTGTTTTCCAATGTATTGGAGATATGGACTTTTTGCAGCCAAATATAAATAAATATGAAGCAAGCTATGCTGCTGTAGGGGACACAGATGTGGCAGAAATATCCTGGATGGATTTAGAAGCATGCATTGGAGGAAGGTTAGCAAACGTTTCGCAACAAAATCAAGTTTTAGGCATTTTGAGGAGAGTGCAGCTACTTAGAGCTTTAAGTGTGAGTAAATTGGAGCAGCTAGCGTCAGCACTTAGAGTAAGGGATTTTATGGACCAAGAGCCTGTGTTTATGCAAGGCGATCCGGGTGATGCTTTTTATATTGTAAAAGAAGGGCAAGTTGAGATCTATAAAGATGGAGTTTCCATCAGAACTATTATAAAGCACGATTTCTTTGGAGAAAGATCAATTATTTTGCAAGAAAACCGTACTGCTACTGCGATTTCAAAAGGCAGCACAAGCTGTTGGATTTTAGATAAACATCAATTTTTAAATCTGATTGATGAGAACATAAGGAACCAAATTTTGAAGAGAATGGAGCTCCAAAATGACAGTGTTCACCTCAATGATTTATCTATCATAAAAACTCTTGGAAAAGGTATGTTTGGAAACGTATTTTTGGCAGTCCACAAAAAAATAAAGACCCCTTATGCACTTAAAACAGTCCACAGGAGCAAAATCCACGCTTTTCAGATCCATGACAATTTAGTGTTAGAAAGGAAAATTTTGTTGGAGCTTGATCATCCTTTAATCATGAAACTTGTAAAAACCTTTAAAGATCCTGACAGAATTTATTTTTTAACTGAATTTGTCCGCGGACAAGATCTGTTTGATGTGCTGAGAGTTTTAAATCTCCTAACAAATGAGTGGTCAAGATTCTACGCAGGCTGCATTTTCTTAATGCTTGAGCATCTGCATGAACGAAATATAATTTATCGTGATTTAAAACCAGAAAATATTATGGTCGACGAATATGGGTATCCTAAATTAATTGATTTTGGAACAGCCAAACAAATTGATGGAAGGACTTATACAGTTGTCGGGACTCCTCATTATATGGCACCTGAAGTTATTATTGGAAAAGGATATGGATTGGCTGCTGATTATTGGAGCGTAGGCATCATGATTTTTGAGTTTTTCTGTGGAATTGTACCTTTTGGAGAAGATGAAGAAGATCCTTATAAGATTTATGAAAAAGTAATTGAAAGAAGGCTTATTTATCCACCTTATGTAGGACAAAATATGAAAGCAGCACCGTTTATTGAAATGCTACTATCTAAAAATCCTTCAATGAGAGGAACGGTCGAAACTATTAAGGAACATAAATGGTTTCAAGGGATGGATTGGGATGGATTGCTAGGAAAACAATTAAAGCCTCCTTATGTGCCTAAACTTGAAAGTCTCGCCGGAGAAATTGAGCATGGGCTGAAAAGAAACAAAGATGTTACAGAGCTTATTATGGTAATTATTATTTAGAAAGAAGAAATCAACGATCTCACTGAGATTCCAAAGAAAAGAGGAAAAGCCCCTCCTGAAGATTGGGATCACGATTTTTAAAATGTAAATATTATAAAAATATAAAATCATTAATATTTAACCTATAAAGTATATATTTTTTGATATGCATCATAAAAAAACTATTTAAAAATTCGAAATAAAAAAATACGCAAAGGAATTTGAGTTAGTGTATAAAATATTTCTTTATTTAAAATATATTATTTCTGCAAATTTTTTATAAGAAATTATTACATATAATATAATCTAGTATTAAGTTCTAATCAGTTATAAATATAGCGATATTTTCATAAATGCATTTATCTTAAAATTGCAAGTCTTTTTTTTTCTTTATTGGAGATATATTAAAACAATGGGTATTTGCAACCCTAAAAGCACGATTAAAAAAATAGAGACCTTTGCTGCTTCAGATCCTCCAATGGAATTGGTTTCTTGCTGCAGATTTGATAGTAATTTTTATCTAGACATTCATAAATATTACAATTTGATTCGTGTAATCGGATATGGTCAATTTGGAACCGTCAGAGAAGCTACCAAAATAATTGACTCACTAAATCCTACTACGCAAGCCGACCAAGTTCGCTATGCAATCAAATCAATAAGTAAAGAAAAAGCAAAAGGAGAATTAAAATTTCTAAAGCGAGAATTAGAAATTCTTCAAATCGTAGATCATCCTAATATCATAAAAATGTTCGAAGTCTTTGAAGATACACAATTCATCCACATTGTTATGGAACTTTGCACAGGAGGCGACTTATTTGACCACTTAATTGAAAAACAAAGCCTGACTGAACAAGAAGTTTCCAATTTCATCAGAAAAATTATTCATGGGACTAAACATTTGCATAGCCTTAGGATATGCCATAGAGATTTGAAGCCAGAGAATTTTATGCTGACAGATAAAAGTCCAAATGCTGAACTGAAAATTATAGATTTTGGGATGTCAGCACAATATAGTTTAGATGAAATGAAGACTGTTGCTGGAACTCCTTATTTTTTAGCTCCTGAGGTTTATTCTAAAAAATATGGAAAAGAATGTGATTATTGATCTATAGGAGTCATCATGTATTTTTTACTCTCTGGAAAATATCCTTTTGAAGGAAAATCCCTTGCTGATGTGCTTATCAAGACTCGCAAAGGTGAGTTCAATTTTATGGATGTAAAATGGAATAATATTTCCGATGATGCAAAAGACTTGATTTCAAAGCTACTTGTGGTTGACCCAGATAATAGGATAAATCTTAAGGAAGCTTTAAATCACAAATGATTCAGGTCATCATGTTGTCAAAGAGAAAATTCTTGCTTAGACGTTTTACACTCAATTATTAATTATAAAGCCCAGGGAAAGTTATGAAAAGAAACAATGAAGATTTTTGCGAAGATGCTAACAGAAGACCAAATCAAAGACCTTCGTGAAGCTTTTTGCAGAATAGATACTGACAAGAATGGTTTTATTACTGCAGCTGATATCCGAGAAGGCATGAAATCTCAGAACTATCAAATGGCAGCAGGAAAATTTCAAAAATTAATAGAAAGCATAGACTATATTGGTCAAGGCAAGTTAAATTATGAGCAGTTTATTATGGCGGCTTTAGATAAAAAACAGTTCATAAATGAAGAAAATATGTGAAATATTTTCAAGCTTTTTGATCATGTAAATATTATATAGGACAATGATGGTAATATAAGAATAAATGAGTTAAAAAGAATACTAGAAGAAGCTGGATGTTGTGTGTCTGAAGTAGAATATAGTGAACTTATATATGAATTTAAATTGAAAGCAGGAGATGAAATGAACTTTGAAAAATTCAAAGAAGTCATGACATGTAAGATATATATAGGCTTTTCTCCAGAGGCCACTCCAGAACTTAACCCTCCTTCTACAGTAGAGGATGAAAGAAGAGAAGCAAGGGTATCAATGCGAAGATTGTCCCAAAGAAGATTCAGTGTAAGAAGATCGACTAATGATATGCCTGAAAATAGGAAACCATCAGAGGGTGAAATTAAAAACTTGGAATAATAAAATTTGTTTATAAATTTGCATTAAATATTTACATTTTTGAATTTAATTATATCATTATTTTATTATTAAAATCTTTTTAAATTATTTCTCACTTTTAAAAATGCCCCCCTAACTTTTAAATCTTTTGTTATTTAATTTAGTTTTTAGAGGATGAAGGCTCTTGAAAATTACAACATTCTTGGGATCATTCTTTCATATCTGGATCCACTAGAAATGTTTACTTCTATTCAGCTTGTAAACCATGCATTTAATCATGCATCAAAGACGCACAGACTTATCGAGAAATCTTTCTCAAACATGCTTGCAGATATATTTTGGGTAGAAACTCCACTGGAAAATCCAGGGATCAAAATATTGGCAGGACTTTGTAATAAATTTTACAAAGGCAACCGTGTAATTTGAAGGCTCAAACAGTGCTATTATTGTGGAAGATTCATTAAAGTATCTAAATACCCTAAATCAAATGCTTTTATGATGCAAATTACTGCTGATGAAGAGATCCCTCATAAAACCCACAAAAGATTAAGACTATGGGCTCATGGATCATCCTTTACACTTTTTGTTGGAAAAAGGAAAAACCACAGATGTATGAACATCAAATGGGAATCATCCCCAGTAACAGAAAATAGCCAAGACTGCAGTGAGTGATTTTACAAAACTGCTTCATATAGATACACATACCACATAACTTCTTGGCAATATAGAATGAAAGAAATGGCTTATAACTATCCTGAAAAATGTTTAAAAAAGTTTTTATGATTTAAAACTTACTGTGAAAAAGAATATAATCAGTCTTTATTTTCAAATTTTCAGCTCTGAACTGATAAAGAATCCAAATATACAACAGTACATATTGGAGAATATATATCACTTACTTATTGCCAAATTAATTGAGCGGATCAGTTTTGAGATATTTTAAACGAGAAATGCTATGAATTTGATAAAACTATTGATGAATATAGCATTAATGGTAGGAAAAAATTGAGCTTTTTGATAATAAAATTCATTCAGCATTTAATTAAAGCAGGGATTTTTGTAAAGGCAGAAGAAAATTTTGGGAGAGTTGTAATTAATGAAGAGTCTTGTGAAAACATTGAAACGTTTCATTTTGCGAAATATAGACACAATTTTATTATTACGATGGCAAAAGATTTGGAAGGGCAAAAGGGGTATCCATTAGTATTGTAAGATTCGAGTTAAAGAAGCATGACTATGATTCTCTTTTAATTAAAATTATTTTTTAAATTTAAATTATTTTTATTTGCATGGATCAAGAATTTATAGCTAAATCTTTAGAATTTATAGATCATAAAGTAGTAAATTTTTTTTATAAAAATAGAAATATGCAGTGAGAATTATTTTAACAATGTCATATTCAGAATCTACTCAATTCATTTTTTTATTTGAATAATCCATAAAATTTAAACTATTTTTAGCTTTAAATTTGAATCAGTTACATAAAAAAATTATTTCTGTCAGGACCTTATTAAATTCTTCCATTTTATTTAATATTTTCATTGATTACCTAGGCTTTATTACAAATCTCGTGTTTATCAGCTCTATCTTATGCATAACTATATCTCCTTAAGCCATAATAGTTATTCAAATTGCATATCAAATTATTAAAACTATGGGAATGTGCATGCATCTCCCAAAACAGAAAAGTGGTAGCATAATTCAAACACCTCCTCAAATTCAGCCAAGCCGCAAAATTATTTCTGCTCAAGATGAAGAAAAAGAACTTACTGAAAATTTACGAAAACAAACCAAGTCAAGAATTAATATTAGAAAGAAAGCAGGTGTAACTACATCTAAGTTTGAGATTGAAGACATTGTGGATGCACCAAATGCCATTATTACAGATCGCCCCAAAAGCCCATGAGACGTTGAAATAATCCAAAATTCATTGGACCATCATTTTATATTTAGTAGTCTTACTCCTGAGCAGCGCGATATGGTGGTACAGCAGACAAAGCATTATTCAGTTTCCAAGAATGGAATAGTTTTTGAGCAGGGACAGCCAGGGACAAACTTTTTTGTCCTTGCTACAGGAATACTAGAAGTTATCATTGATAATAATCAAGTAAATACTTTGAAGTCAGGAGACAGCTTTGGAGAACTAGCTCTTCTTCATGATGCAGCAAGAAGTGCCACTATAAAGGCACTTGAAAACAGTACTCTATGAGGCATCACAAGAAAAACATTTAGAACAGCCTTAGAAGCAATGAACTCAACTGCAAATCAAGAAAATATGCAATTTATTAACAGTGTTCCATTATTCCAAATTCTAACCCCTGGACAAAAAGAAGCATTAGTAAGCTCTTTAAATACGCAAAAATTTGAAGTTGGACAGAGAATTGTAAATGAAGGAGATCCTGGGGATCTGTTTTACTTGATAATCGAAGGATCAGTCTCTGCTACTAAAGAAGGTAGAGAGCTTAGGATATCTGGCAGAGGTGATTACTTTGGCGAACAATCACTGCTTTATAACTGTTTAAGGACAGCAAGTATAACAGCAATAACTCCTGTGAAATGTGTTGCTATAAATAGAGAAAAGCTTAAAAATGCTTTAGGTGAACAATTGCAAAGCATTCTTTACATTAATTCTCAAAGAATCGCCCTCGAAAAAAGTGAAGTTTTTTCTAAATTAAATAAAGACCAAATTGAGGAAATAATAAAGCAAACTCATATTTTATCGCATCCACATAATGATATTGCAATTCCTTCTAATACAGAAAAAGGAAGATTTCTCTGAATAATTCTACAAGGAGAGCTATCAGATGGTCAAAGCATTTTTCATCCTTTTGATTGCATGGGAGATATGGAGCTACTTAACCCAAATGAAGGATTTTTTGAAAATGATGTAATTGCTCAGGGAGATGTTATTTTAGGAAAATTGTCAAAAATGGAAATCGAAACTATTTTAGGGGCTAGCATTCAAAAGGCAGCCACACAAAACGAAGCCATGCAAGTGTTGAAAGGAGTCTCAATATTAAAGAATTTATCAGTAGAAAAATTGAGAAGTTTAATTGACGTGCTTAAAGTCGTGGATTATTTCGATGGAGAAATTATTGTTAGGCAAAATGATCCTGGGGATTCTTTTTTTATTGTGAAAGATGGGATAGTTGAAATCTATAAAGATGACCATATTGTGAGGACTATTGCGAAATATGATTATTTCGGAGAAAGATCAGCTCTTTTCAATGAAGCTAGATCAGCTACTGTGAGAGCAAAAGGCAATGTTGCCTGCTGGGTTTTACATCAAACAGAATTTCTGAATTTAATTGATACCAAAGTGCGAACTTTATTGACCAAAAGAATTCAACTCCAAGACTCTAAGATAAAATTCACTGATTTAAGAGTAATTCGAACAATTGGGAAAGGTATGTTTGGGATTGTGTTTTTAGTGATGCATAAGAATAATAGAAATGTATTTGCATTAAAAACTGTAGAAAGGAAAAAAATTGACCGCTTTTCTATCCATGCAAATTTAGTCCTTGAAAGGAAAATTCTTTTACAATTAGATCACATTATGATTGTAAAATTAGTGAGAACTTTCAAAGATGAAAAAAGACTTTATTTTCTGACAGAATTTGTAAGAGGAATGGATCTTTTTGATGTTCTGCGCAAACAGTTTTTATTAAATGAATTAGATGCTAGATTTTATACTGCTTGCTTAATTACAATCCTTTTATATCTTCATGAGAGGGATATAATTTATAGAGATTTGAAGCCCGAGAATGTGATCATTGATGAGGATGGGTATCCAAAACTCATTGACTTTGGGACTGCCAAATTTATTAGTGGGAGAACTTATTCACTTGTAGGGACTCCTCATTATATGGCACCTGAAGTGATTATCTGCAAAGGATATACAGTTTCAGCTGATTATTGGAGCTTAGGCATTATGCTTTATGAGTTCCAGTGCGGAAGACTTCCTTTTGGAGAAGAAGATAATGATCCAACTGCAGTTTATGAAAAGATTTTAGAGCATGATTTGATATTTCCTGATTGATTTGATAAAAAATCAAGCTCAAAGAATTTCATAAAGCAACTTCTTAGCATAAACCCTGCAATGAGAAATTCAGGAACTTCAGAAAAATTGAAAAATAATCCATGGCTAAGCTCAATAAACTGAGACAGATTGTCAAATAAGCAAATAAAAGCTCCGTTTATACCTACTCTTTTCGATTTAGGATTAGATGATTTTTATAATCCTGATGAAACTGCAGATGAAGCAATAAGTAGAGAAGAAGCTCTAGATGCTTCACTTTCACTTAGGGTAAAACATAAGCCTCCTCCATCGACAAATTGGGATGAGGACTTTTAAATGTAATTTCTTTACTAAATCTGTTTATTTTTAATTTTACCAATTATATTTTGCTAAAATTTCAAAAGTCCCCATTTTATTTGCAATAGCCTTTAATGACCCATTTTTATAATAAATTCTAAATATGCAACGTGACAACACTCCAAACCGTCAAAGATCTTCTTCTAAAGATCAGCATCTCGAAATGCCTCTCTATTCTCGCCAAGTAAACTACTACAACTCAATCAAATCCATCCTGGCTGATGTTCACTCTTACTATCTCACTGTAATCCAAAACAAAAACAAGCTTCTACGTCAAAGAGGTTTAACCTTTGATAAACAAGAAGAAACCACCCATAAAAAATTCGAGCAAGAAAAATCAAAACAGCTTCACGACCAGCATATCTTTTTCCATAAAGTAGTCAACGAGTATATCAAAGATCAAACCTCATGGAAAAATTTATATGAGCAGCTCCAAAAAGACTATCAAGCCTTGATCAGCTCTCATGAAGCACTTAAAACTGAGCACGAAATCAACTTAAAATCGTTTAAAAAGAGCGAGTCAAGCACTGAAGAATCAAGTGGGAATGTTAGTATCAGAGAGTCTTTTAACAACAAAGAATTAGATACGAGCTACATAAGCTTTACTTGCTCAGAAAATTCTCCCTTAGTCCAGTCACCTGTAAGTCAAGGGAAGCTTGAATCCAAATTTGGGACTCCGCAGTTTGTAAGAATCGAAACACAGGAGAGCATGGCAGAAAAGATAAAAAAATATAACCAGCTTGACTCTATTGAGAGGAATAGGACAAAAGTTTTGAATCAATCTTTTGATTTTGCTGGAAGGTGTTTGTTTCCAGCTCAGAGTGAAAGTGGTAGAATGTCATTGAATTACTAATTATTAAAAAGGTAATTGTTTTATTTTAAGTAAGTCTTTATCTTAAGTTTTAAAATTCATTGTTTTATTTTAAAAGTTAAATAAATAATATAAAAATATTCTATAGCTTTCTATATTAGAATGTATTCTTCCCATTAATATTATTAGAAAAATATTTCCTTAATTTTAGGCTATAAAGACAGACTTCTTATAACTGTTCCTTAATAAAAGAGGTTTCATGTTTTAGCCATAAGACTTAAAATATTGGCAAATATTCCCTACCCACGTCTTTCTCTGCGTTTTTTTCCTTTCTTTTCCTTTTTTCGAATAATTGCATAAACTTTTTTTATCGAATAGATGCTTTATAAATTCGATTAAAAATCAAGAATGGCACACAAAACTCAAGATGAAGATTACAGAGATATATCTCTCCAAGGCACAGCGCCTGTATCTATTTCAACTTTTGCCACAAACAAAATTAACACCTGAGATTGCAATCCCCTTAATCTTTGTAATAATCTCATACTACTGCAGTTTAAAAAATTATCAAATGTTTGGTTTTTATTCGTTTCAATAGTAGAGCTCACGTTAAATACTCATTATTGGTGCACAATCTTTTTATTTAGTTTGGTAATTTTGATCAATCTTTTGAGAGAAAGCTCAAGGTATTATTGAACTTATAAAAATGACTTAAAACTAAACAAAAGGCAAGTTCCAGTTTGAAATGGAACGGATTTTATAGATAAATGCTGAGAAGATCTTTTAGTGGGGGAAATCATATTGCTTCATGATAATGACATTGCACCTGCTGATATACTGGTTTTAGCCTGTGGGAACCAGGAATGTGAATGCTATGTGGACACTTTTGAGGTCCTTGGGGAGCGTAATTTGAGGATAAAAGAATCAATTAAGAGTATTCAAGGAATTATTAATTCCAATGAAGTCGTAAAAGCTTCACAATGCTTAAAAAAGCTAAATGAGATCGTCAAAGTTTCCCATCCAAAAAAAAATTTCAAAAAATTCCAAGGGAAGATAAATATAAGATCTCCAAAACCTGAGCTCATTTCATATAAAAATTACATAATGAGAGGAGAAATGATCGTAAATTCTGGCTGAATTTTTGCGTTTGTTATATATACAGGCACAGAAACAAAAGTGTATATAAATTCTCAGCCGAGCATGAAATTGTCATATTTTGACAAAAGAATGAATTTAATTGTGTTAGGGATGTTGGTGGTTATTGCAATTTTAATTGCTGTAGAAGTTATTTTAGGTGCAGTATTTGAATCTAAGGGACCAGCAACTGATAGCACACAATCATTGATATTAAATTGTATTTTTCTTGTCCATGAAATGATCCCAACAAGCTTGTTTTTGTGTATAGAGATCGCAAGAACTCTTCAAGCAATACTTATTGCTAAGAAATACCCTGGAATAAAATTTAACAAAGGATTTATGACAGAAGATTTAGGACAGATCGAATATATTTTATTAGACAAAACTGGAACTCTGACAAAAAATGAACTTGAAGTCAAAGTATGTATTATAGGTGACGAATACTATTGAAATGATTCAGCTGAAGAAACAAATGATATTGAGGAATGTGAATCTCCCAGAAGTGAAGCTAATTTAAATACATTTAATCCTACCACAAAGTCTGATCGACACCATTTTTCTAGCTTAAAGCAAGAAGTCGTTAAATATTCATCAATCAGTGATAATATAAAATATTTCTTGTGATGCATGTCGCTCTGCAATCATGCTTATCCAGACTCAGAAACTGACTTCACAGCAATTTGTGAATATGATAAAGTACTAGCTAAATGTGCTCAAAAACTTGGTTTGAATATGATTATAAGAACTCAATCGACTACTGTAATTGATATTAATGGAGTTCCAAGCACTTTTAAAATACTTGGAGACTTACCATATTCTCCTGACCAAAAAAAATCTATGATTTTGGTTTCATGTCCAAGTTTTTCTGGATCAATTCTTTTTGCTAAAGGAGATAAAACTGAAATGCTTGATTTGTTTGATATAAGTGGAGAGTCAAAATTTTTGATTGAAGAATACACTTTATCAAGAAAATTAATCGGCATGAGAACAATTATTTTTGGGTATAAAGTCTTGTCAAATTCGAAAACTGATGAATTCATTACTGATTATAAAAATGCAAGGCTATCACCAATAAATAAAACCGGAAAAATTCAAAGCGTGTTCGAAAAATATCAGAACAACTTAAGTTATCTGGGAATTGTAGGAATAGAAGATGCTTTAGCAGAAGGTGCTCAGGAATCTATAAAGACACTAGAAAAAGCAGGCATTAAGTTTTGGCTACTTTCAGGTGATGATGAAGAAAACTCAATATGCGTAGGGGTTGGATCTTCAATGTTCGAAGAAAATGTTCGAATCATAAGGATGACAGATTTCAAGTCAGAGCAGGACTGCATAGAATGCATGGTAGACCACATCCAAAGTTGTATATATCATGATGAAGCAATACCAGACGAAATTAATGAAGTCTCCCTAGTTGATTCTGAGCACGACACATATAACGCCAAATGCAAAATTAAATCTGAGCCAATGTTCTTTTCTAGCAAAGATGATCTCAAACTATTTCATAGCACAAGTGATCACCCAATAAAAATCAAAGAACAAGATCATGCAAATCCTGAATTCAAAAGAATAATGATGCCATTAGTTACTAACAAACTCAGGCCAAAAATCTCTCTCTCGAAGTCATTCAACCATCAAGCAGTATATTATGTGCTTTCTATAAATGGAGAAGCTTTAGATTATGCACTTAAATCTCATGATAGCAGAAAATATTTTATATCACTATTATTTGCTGCAAAAGCGGTACTTTTTCACTCTCTTTTACCGCAGCAAAAGAGGAAAATTGTGAAATTGCTTAAAAGTAGTTTTCAGTTTAAGCCAACTGTATTGACAGTTGGGGATGGAAGTGATGACATAGGGATGCTGCAAGAAGCCCATGTAGGAGTTTCGCTCGTCAGAAGTAATTGCCCAGATGCAGAAAATTCCAGCGATGTGGTTATTACAGATTTTTGACAGCTGAGAGATCTGGTCTTGTATGAAGGCTATAACAATTATTTTAGATTTTCTGCCATGATTTTGCTTGGCTTCTATTCAAAATCACTGATGACTTTCCTCAAATTTTTTTACAACGTTTTTTACAATTACTCTGCTATCCAATTATTTTCATATGATTTAGAGTTGATATATGAACTTTTAATCACTACGATTCCTATTATTGCTATTGGACTCTATGAAAAAAGAAAATCATTCAGAGAACTTATAGAAATGCCTCAACTTTACTGCAGTGGAATTTATAGGACAGCTTTCACTTGGAGAAAGTTGGCATTAACCACATCTGCAGGCTTATTTCAGGGCTTCATAATCATTGCTTTAGTTTGTGCAGCAACTGGAGAAATTATGACAAAGGAAGGCTACAACAGCAGTTTAGATTTGCTGGGCTTTACTTTATTTGTCATTATGTCAGTCACCTTTTTTTTAGTCAATTTTTTATACACAAACACGTGGAATAAATACACAATTGGTTGCCCTGCAATAGTAATTGTTTTATCATCAATCCTTATATTATTCCTAACCTATGACATTATTCCCAATGATAGTTTGGTTGGAATTTCAGAGATGGTTGGCTTATCACCATTAGTATGGATGTCGATGATTTTTATCCCTCTAATAATGAACATAATGTCGCATGTGGCTCGCATTACAGTTTTTGATTACTTAAAGAATAATTTTGATAAATATAAAGATTCGAGAGATTTGAGTATAGAACCTTTAGCTGAATCAAGATTGAAATCTTATAACACCTGCTTAGGAGATGTCTATGTGAATTCATACGAATGAAAAGAGAAGAGCATGGATAATACCTTTGATTTCAATAAATTCATGCTAAAGTTTTCTTCTAAGTTCAGAGAAAAAAGTTACCAGGAAACTGTGAGTGAAACAAATTTGGTATTTTATCGGACTTTAATGATTTTGAAGATGCTAGCAATGATTTCTTTTGTTTTGTACAGGATCTACCAACTGATAGATGATATTAATCCAGCGTGGGATTGGTTATATATTATAATACCTGAAACCATCATCTTATTGATTTGCTTTACAGATTATTTCAAGAAGTATATGAAATGAATCATAATATTTGACTATTTAATTTTCAATTTTCAAGTCCTTTCTGTCGGTTCATCAACTTATATAGGATCGTCACCTCCTATTGTTTTAGTATTTTTCATGTTAGGATTCAGCCAATTCTGAATGGAAATGCAAATTTGCAGTATAATTTACATGACGACATCATTTATTTGTATTACATTTTATTTCAATACCCAAGAATTTGATCAATTCGCATGATTAACAGCATCTATTGAATATATGATCTTTATGGCTGGAATATTATTCAGTTCTTCTCTAGTCAGCTACAATTTAGACAAAACCAAAAGATCAGAATACATTGTAACTGAAAATGTTCAAATTGAAGTCAATAAGCCACTTAGTATACTCAATCTATTATTACCTGCAAGTGTCTCTAAAAGAGTGAAAAACGGTGATAGATCAATTGCTGAAGATCAAGGCATTGTGAGTGTAATCTTTTGTGATATGAATAACTTTGACTCAATTGTGACAAACTATTCACCTCAAGAACTAACTGCTTTTCTTGATGAGGTTTTTGGGAAATTTGATAAATTGTGTGAACAATCAGGTGTATCTAAAATAGAAACTGTGGGAAAAACCTATATGGCTTGTGCAGGACTTGGGATTTTTGAGTCAGAAATAGACCCAAACTTGACTTATGTATCGCATGCCAGAAGAGCAATAGAGTTCGGCTTTCTTGCAATTAAAGCAGCAAAAACAATTTTATTAAAAAACGGAGATGAATTGACCTTCAAAATTGGAATCAATAGCGGTAGAGTTGTAGCAGGCGTTGTAGGGAATCATAAACCCCAGTTTTCTTTAATTGGTGACACTGTAAACACTTCCAGCAGAATGTGCTCTACATGTACAGAGCCTAATTCAATTCAAATATCATCCTCAACTTACTCACTTCTAGAAGACTCTGATAAGCAAGGGCTCAGCTTCGAGCGAAAAACAGTATGAGTAAAAGGAAAAGGCGATATGGACACTTTTATTGTAAGCATTGATCCTAATGCTGATGGATCTCCTGTAATGGACACTTTGCAAGTTGTTGGCAACTTTGGGCTCCTGCCGACGTATTCAATGAATGGACAGTTATCAAGTACAAGAGTTGCTGAGCCAAGCTCTGCTAGCCACATAGAAAAAAGAAGAACTTTAATTGCATCTTTAGACATTCATGAAGCAAAAGAGCTTTTCCATCGAGCAAATACTGAGACAATTGAAAATATGAAAATTTTTTCTTTAAGATGCAGAGAGTCCCAAAAAGAACGCCAATTTAGATTGGAAACTATTGAAAGCAAATTATATGTATATTACGCAGCGCTTTATATTGCAGCTATTGTCTCATTTGTTGCACTTATTTCTCAAAGTATTGAATTAAGCTTGAGTTCCGATGAAAAAAATATTCCTGCCCAAATGTGTATATCAGGGATTGATATTGGGCAATTTTTGCTAATAATATTTTTACTAAAATATTACTATAAAAGGAGAAGATTTGCATGAACTATGCAATGCGCTTATATTATTGCACTTTGCTTGCATCATGCTATAAGTCTTTATGGAGATGAAGCCTATTTGAATATTGAGCCTATAATAGGAATGTATTGAATTTTGCTAATGACTCATTGTTCAGAATTATTTTTTCATTGAATTTTATTGATTTCTACAATTTTCGTTGTCCCATGAATGATTTCACTTTTTATGATTGAAGATGAGTTCAATAAAATTCTCCTAGTATTTGTAGCATGATATGTTGTAATTTTATTATATACTTTACATCATAAAGAGAAATCTCTCAGAATTAGTTATCTTCTGATATCAACTGGTAAAAGTGAAATTGAAAAGACTGAAAAATTGTTGAAAAATATGATGCCTCCTCATGTATACCAAAATTTAAAAGATGAAAAAAATATTACTGAACTTATTAAAGATGTGACTTTAATATACGCAGATATTGTCGGTTTTACTGCTTGGTCGGCTCGTCATGCACCTGAAGAAATCGTTAGAAGACTTTCAGATCTTTTTGCGAGCTTTGACAAACTCTGTGAAGATTACCATGTTTATAAAGTCCACACAATTGGAGACTGCTATGTGGCTATGGGGTATAGAGAAGACAGTAGAGACCCTCCAAAAGAATGCCAAAACATGGTAAAATTTGCAAGCTCTATGATAGAAGTAATAGAAAGTGTCAATGAAAAATATGGTAGCGAGCTGAATATGAGAATTGGAATGCATACAGGTGATGTTATTGGGACTATGTTTGGAACGAATATTGTAAGGTATGATATTTATGGCTCAGATGTTTTAATTGCAAATAAAATGGAAAGCAATGGCGAAGCAGGAAAAATAGTGATGAGTGAAGTAACGAAAGAGTTACTAGAAATTCATAAGCCAGGAAGATATCAATTCTCACCTCATAAAGAAATTTGCTTACAATCACTTGATAGAACTATTCAAGCCTACATTCTAATAGATTTTTTTGATGATTTAGAGAGAGGTTCTAGTATTGATAAGTAGGCAGCCAATTAGCATCAATGAAAATTGTTTGTTATATAACTCCCAGATTTATATAAGCTAATTTTTTACAGATAAATCTACGATCTTGAGTAGTTATTTTAACTATTTTACGCTTGTCTGATTATCTATTTATAATAGCAATTAATTATGATTTAATTATATTTAAAAAATTTACTATAAAAATAATTGGGGCTTTGAATCGCTTTCCAAAATTCAACTATTGCCAATAAATTCTGCATTTTTAGATAATTATTTCTAAAAATTCAAATTGTTTTAAGAAAACTAGATTTAGAAACCGAAAATGTTACCTTGACTCTTATTTTCATTCCACTATAAATATGCAGCTTTATGCTTTCTAAATAACTCAGAATTTAAATATTTCTTCAGAGTGTATTTTTTTAAAATAAATGATTTATTTGATTTATGAATAATCAGCTAAATCTATTTAGAAACCGTTATTCGAAAATGGAAATCTGTTATCAATAATAATAAACATGTCCAAGTGGAAATACAATACCTTTGATTGCATGCAACACCCTATCATGTGTTTGTGGGCTTGGTGCGTCCCATGTGGTGGCTGCTGCATGCAAGCGTACGATGCTAGGGAATGCGACAAAGACAACAAGAATGCATGTTTGATTGCATGCTTAATGAGCTGCTGTCTTGGCGTTTACGGAGCTACTTTCAACAGATATCAAGTCAGAAAAAAGCTTATACTCGAAGGATCTGTTCCTATGGATTTCCTTTGCCACTGCTGTTGCGGATGCTGTTCAGTTGTTCAGGAATGGCAGCAAGTTATGGATTCCAAGCATGGAAAAGCAAAAATCAACATTTGGGAAGTTGGAAAACATTAAACCTAACTTAAGAATTATTTTTTATATAAATCTGAGTAGAAATAGAGCGATAATTAATATATCATTTTTAATTTCCCGCACAATCAGTAGTGCTTTAAAGGGACGGAAAATGCGTTGCAAAATAAGAATTTATAAAATAGTAAAGAAGGGAGAATTATTTGAGAAGCTTTTAGGAATTAACGCTAAGTACAGAATTTATACTTTGAAATGTGTTTAAAATAAGATTATGGGTATCTAGGATTTCTCAGATTTGATCAGGAATTTTAGAAAAGCTATTTTTGGCATATTTTAATGAGAGGAATTACTTATAAAATAAATTAAAGCATCATTATGAATTTATTGTGCTGAAAATACTTAAATTCAAATAGTTGTCACCTAATTTATTTTAGTTTCATTTTAAATAGATAAAATGATAAATAAATGTCCAAAATAAAAATAATAGTCATAAGAACTCAACGATAACATGAGAAAATATTTTTACTTTATCTGAATATTAAATCTATAACCTTTTTGTAAATGGGCATCATAGTTTCCACTTAATTATTTAGTTTATATCAAGCATTAAAATTAATTTGAAAATCTTTAGGATTTATTTGAAAAATAGATCGATTCAAATAGCATGCAAATAATTTTATATGAAATATTTTTAAAATTTAAACTTAGAGGGTTCTTTACTTATTTGTAAGTATTTCCATTTGGTAGTTGCATAATTTTTAAAATTTTTGTAATTACCCTCCATTTCTCCTTTTCTTTTATTCTATCTAAACAAATAATGAAATGATAAAAATATCAAGGAATTTACTTTATCTCGAAACAAAACACACACTTGCTTATTTATGCCCATCTCCTGTGCTTCCAGGCCACTCCTTGGTATTTCCAAAACAACAAGTATCTAAGCTATATCAATTAAGTAATGATTCGAGTTTTGATCTTTGATTCTCAGTGCAAAGAGCTTCTAAAATTTTAGAAAAATATTATTTTAGTACATCGACTACAATAGAAGTTAAGGATGGTGTTAATCCTTGGCTTTATATAAATATTATCCCTAGAAAATCCTGTGATTTAGAAGAAAATGATACCATATATGGAATCATTGAAAATCTAGCTTTCGGAGAAGATAACATAAACCTTAGACAAGAGATTGAGATGCTTAGAAGGTTGATAAGCAATTAATTAATTTAAATTTAATCATTTATGCGAAACTAGATATATAAGCAATTTATTGAATTTAAGATAAAATGGAATCAATAAATAAAATATATTTAATTAGCTATGTAGACGAAGAGAATAAACTATATTGCTTTTTGAAGCCAATTATCTAATTGAGTTGAGCTTAGATATAGCCGTAAAATAAAGATTAAAAAATTCCGATATTTCTTAGAACAATGAAAATTATTCGTAAATTTTTATATTTAATAATTTAATAATTAAAGCAATTTGAGCTGTTTTATGATTATCGATATTTTCTAATTCATTATCTTTCTTTCAAAAAATTAATTTGTTTTTCCTCCCATTTTTGTAACAGTTGCAAATCGAATTCAGAATCTTAATAATTCAGAGATATGAGCTTTATATAGCTGAAACTTACTTAAAGATATTTAGACCTATATTGGCTTATAAACTATTTACATTATAATTTGGCACCACACCAAATCCTGTACATGGTAATAATCATAAAATTTAATCTATTTTGGATCTTGAAGGCAATATAAAGCATATATATATTGCGATATAATGTACGGGTTGTAGCCTTCCGGAATGGGCTGAATGATGCTGCTTGATATCGTATTATCAGCTTTTTCAGTGGTAAGTTGCTTCGAATTGCTAATTACATTTTCTGAGTCATTTAGCTTTGTATGTAAATTGATTAAATAATTCAATGCTTCTTGATTTCTCCAAGCACGAATTGACTCTCTATAAACCTTTACGGCTTCTTGAGCTTTATTTTGAAGTTCTAAGCATTGACCAAGATGGCAAAGAAGCTGGGATTTCAGCTGATTATCAGAAGTATTACACCCATAAGCTTTCTGATAGTAATGTTCTGCGTTCTCATAATTTCCTTGTGCTTTATAGATTGATCCTAAATTACTGTAAATAATTCCTTTTTCTTCAAAATCTGGTGAAATTCTAAGAGTTGCCAAAAATGCTATCTCGGCATATTTTAAGTTGCCAAACTTTCAATAAAGGAGACCAATCCCATACCAAAGCTGAGGATTTATGTCTTCTTTAAAAGTGTGCAGAGCCTTTTGATATGTCGTATAGCATCTATCCAAATCTTGTTTTATAAAATAACAGTGGCCAAGAAGGACCCAATACTTTCCTTCCGAATCATCCTGTTGAATTTTTGATTCAAAAAAGGCCAAGACCTGGTTAATATCGATTGGCTCGTTTGGTTTTCTTAAACCTTCCATAATAATTGGAAGATATTGCTCTCCTGACTCTTCTGAGTAGGGAAGATCGGTTCTCAAGTTCATCGACATCTTAATGCAAATATAATTACAATTTTCGGCCATTTAAATTTGTTGGTGAAAAATATTTCATAATCATTTTGTTTTAAGAGCTTTATTTGCCTGATATTCTTATTAATAAGGACTGAAAATTTAAATTAAGCTTATTTGAAGCTTAGAGAAACCTCTTTGATTATTATTTTTTGCGATTATTTTTTTTAGGCTTTATTTCATTGTCTTTGTATGTGCCAAAAGATTTTGAGAGTTCTTCTTTTTGGAAGCTTCAATCATAAGGATCTTTTACGTCATTTCTTAGTAATTTCGAATTGCCTTTTAAGTTATACTTTAAGCTGATGTCTCTTACCATACAAAAAGTCTTATAATTGTGCTCTGTAGTTAAAATTCTGTAAAGTGATAAAGCAAAAAGTCCGTTTAATGCTACTGGGTAAGGAAGTGATGAAAATGGATGAAAATAGACTGCAACAAATGCTGAGCTCGACAAAGAAAATACTTTTCATACAAAATTGAAAGAAACTTTATTTGTAACTTTTTCGTAATCTTCAGCCTCGATCGCAGATTTTCTTATTTTTCCAAATAAGTAGCAGTGCTCTTTGAACTCCTGTTTTGAGAATCCTATAAGAATTCTTTTGAGTGCTTGCATAATTATCCATTTATGGAAGATTGGATATATCTACTCAAAAGTTTAAATTCAGCAGAAAATAGAAATATTAATTTAATTTAATATCTATAAATTGATAATTAGCATTTAGTTGTTTAATGATTTGGAAGAAAATTTTTGTATTAAATTTTGTTTATGAATCCTCATTATTTATTTGGAAATTAAGATATTTATGACCTTGTATTTAGGAACTTATTTTTAAGAGGTTAGTGGCTTTCGGTAAAATTTCTCCTATGGTTTATATTATAAGGAATTAATAATGAATTTGAACGCTGATGAGCAGATTTAGAATGAAGATGGAAAGTAAGAGGATGTAAATAAATGATAATGAATTTAACTATTATAATTCACAGATGATAAATGCCAGATCTAAATCATCTCAAAGAATCAAAATAAAACCCTCAAATGTGCAAAGCCCATCAACTTCATATTCATCAATTGCAGTTAATAAAAGCATGCAAATCAATCATATAACTAATGATAGCCCATACCAAAATGATTTTAAACGCAGCAAAAGTGTATTATTGTCACCTCAAAGGAGATATACATTCAAAGACATTGATTCTCTAGATACTAAAAAATTATTCAAGCGAAATTCAGTTAGATATGAGCCCTCTTCCTTATTTGAAACTTCATCACAAGTGCCAAACTTTGAAAGCAGCACAAAAAAATTTAAAAAAGCTAGCCCATTTAAAAGAAGCAGATACCACTCAAGCTCTGTTGAAAAACTAGCATCTTTAAATTCTATTGTCAATAAATGTGAAAATGTCAGGCAAAGTATGAGCAAGGCAAATTTACTTACAGTAATTGAAAATGCGAATTCTTGAAAAAATTTGCAAGAATCGATTAATAACCAAAGCGAATTAGATGAGTGAAATTATAAAAAACCGTATAGAAAATTGTCTGAGGAAAGGATGAGAAAAGAAGCAGTGGAACTTCAAAAAATGTTTGAAGTAGGCCAAGGTCGAAAAAAGAGAAAAATTTGAAAACTATCAAGGCCAGCTCTTTCAATGAAGGTTGAAAAAAGCTTAAGTAAATATCGAATAACATAAAAATGTTTGAATCAGTAAAGATTTAATACATCTGAATAGCCCTCAATAATCATTTTCGATATTTTTTATCCAGAGAGTTTTATTTTCTTGTAAATAATTTAAGCTTATATGATGCCTATCTTGTTAGCGATATCTAGCCCTTCGTAATCTGGGGTAACTTTGATGAAAGCTTTCTTTTTCCCATCAGGTCTTATCAAAGTATTGACTTTTGCTACTTTGATGTTGTAAAGCTTCTCTGCAGCATCTTTAATTTGTTTTTTATTAGCCATAGGATGTGCCAAAAATACCAACGTGTTGTGATCTTCAATTGTCTTAAGTGCCTTTTCAGTTGCTAGAGGCATGGTGATGGTAGAAAACTTATCAAGCCTTGTTTTTCCTGGTAAGCTTTTGCGAGCGTATTTTGGAGTCCTTTTTACAATCTTTGTGTCTGGTCTTCTAAATCTGACGCTTGTGACTCTTTTGTGCTTTTGCTCTTTTTCTCCTTTGCGGACTGCTTTAGCTGTTTTCTTAGCCTCACCTTTTGCCATTTATAGCTTATGATTTTAAGAGAAATAGATTAATTATATTTATCAGGACAGAGAAAGTAGCTTTGACTAATTTGCATGCGAAATCGCTCTTTATAAGTATAAGGCAGCAATGGAGGGTTTAATTCTTCTTTAATCCCACTATTTTTTATCGCATGGGACAGAGTGTATTGCTGAAAATAATCAATCAAGGCAATATTGACTTTTCTATCACTGGAAATCACGACCAGCAATGTATAGTCCACTATATTTTGCTTTGAAAGGAATATAGAGTCATTTCAAATTCCAGCATCTAATATTTGTTTTTCTTCCCAAGATAAATTGATTGGAAGTCCATCAAAATCATTAAGGAAAGTCATATCCCCTTTTCTATTCCTATGGTCTTTTTTCGATGTCCCTCTCAATTCATACACAACTGAATTTAATGGCATTCTGTATCGCAAATTTTCCATTAAGCATAAGTATTCAATTCTGCTTCAGCCTGAATAGTGATTATTGAATACCACCTTATATAGCCCAATGATTTTTAACAACCTTGAATTCATTCCTCTATTAAAGTGTCTATAAATGTGTCGAAAATAATTTGGAGCTAACTGGGTGAGCATCAAAAATTCCTGTTCAGTAATCAATTTCAATAAAAATCTATGATCATGTGAAATAAAAAATTTTTTGGGACCAAATGATTCGTCATCTAATTTTGATTTTATTATTGATTTAATAAGATCGAAGTTTTTGCCATATAAAAGCTTTCTGAAAGCATCAAATTGTTTGGGAAAATAAGCTGTAGTACTAATTGATATTCGATCTCCATAGAGCCTCCTGAAATCATCCTTTCTATTATTTTCTTCATAATTTGAAGCATGGAATGTAAAATGATCATTTGTGTATAGCTGACTTTCAATTATTTCTTTAAAATCTTCTGGAACTGCTGACATATATTTTTGGTATTGGACAGAATTTAAAGAGTAAGCAACTATAGACATTCTGTCCTTTTCTTCAACTGAGATACACAGCTTATTAATCCCCAAAGGCAAGGTCACATTCCCATGCTTCAAGAATGTAAAAGCAGGGTGGTCTAGGAATTTATCTTTCTCACTGAATGGAGCTACTGTAAGTGGAAGAGCCAGAGGCTTCATTGGAATTGCAGGATCTGGGTCAGACCTAGGTCCTCTAATTGGAATTGATTCTGCAATTACAGTTTTAAACCCTAATTTCAACCTTAACACATTGTTGCTTGTTACTTCTGATTGTACTTTCATATTACAACATTTAAGAAACAAGCTTCTTTTGGCTTTTTCAATTGCAAAATAATCATTGTAGCTATTAAGTTCTGCATTCTCCAGTTTTTCTCTCCTTTGTTCGAGCTCGTCTTTAATAGCTGCGCTTTTTTTGAACATTTCATTCCATTCTTCTTGGTCTTCTTGCTTTTCTTTATTAATTTTTTCAATTAGTTCAGATATAAAACTATGCAAAAAATTCAAAATTAGCATTCCATTTTCTTTAAGCATATTAAATGAAGTTTCCACAGCCTCTCTATCATGATCAGCTGGCGCCTCACAGTTGTAATTTTGAGGGACAAGCTCATACATATGATTCTCTTCCCAAACCATGTTTATTCTCGCAGAAGCTAATAAGAAAATAAATTTATGCGATTTATATAAATCATGGCTACATTTCTTTTGAGTTATATACTGGTTAAGTAAAAAATTGCTGATAAATTTGTGAAAAGATAATTCTCATATAGATCTACTCACATTGATAGGATTTTCTTCATCACTTTTACAGTGGGCACAAGAAATAAACATTTTAATTTCATCACCAACACCAGAATTAATCACTTTTGAAAAAGAAATTTTCACTCTGCCATTGCTTTTCACAAAATAATAAGTATGCGATTTAAGGTAATTTCCGCATCCATAGTCGCAGTATTCATCTATTTCTTGGCTAATTGCTGTCAGAAATTCACCAAGGGGTTGGTCATCAATTCCGTAAAATAAAAACCCTGATAGATTTGATTTTCTGCAAATCTGGTTTCTACTAATAGATAAATAAATAAAATTAGCATTCATATTATGCATGCTCATAAAAATATTAGAAAAAGGTTTTATGTTTGCTTGTATGTAAAATTGAGTTTCTAATTTAATATGTCTATACTCATTTAAGAGCCTTTTCAGTGCAATTTTTGTTAATTTTAATATCTTTTTGCTAGTATCTGATAGTATTATTGAACCTCCAATTGACGTGTATTTTGGGCCTGAAAAGTAAACATACCGATCATTTTCCAATTTTTTCGAGGAAAATTCTGTGCAGTTTCCTAAATATAAGTCCAAAAATGAAGAATGATATACAGATTCAAGCACCTTTCCTCCTAAAACTCGCGCAACTAAATCTAACTGTTTCGGCTTCAAATTCATTAGAATTGTAATTCCTAATTTCTCAAGTTCTTGAACCGTTGATTTATTGAGGGACTTTTCAAGAAGAATTATGTTTGGCCTTATGCTTTGTATCCTTTTAATCACCATTCTTGAATAATTTGTTTCCAATCCAGCCTGCTTTTCATCTGCGTCAATATTGTTTTCATTATTTTGCTCATAATCCATTCCTAGCAGCATTAAAATTTTTGGATTATCTATTGTTTCTAACCTTCTAGCATCGTTTTGTTTAATTATAACCCCACTTACAAATTCTGTCAAAGATGTATCAGTAGACTCAACCATAACAAATTTAATGTATGAGCTCAAATCCATTAAGTCATCTCTAAATTGTGTTGATGGGCAAATGGTTTCTACTACTCTTTTAACCAACTCAATAATCATTTCTTTTTTATCAAGGCCAAGCTCAAGTTCTCTTAAAACTGCTTCTGTCCTCAATTCCATAAAATCGTTTGTATATTGTTCATATTCACTTCCATTGGAGCTGTTCATTTCGCCTAGCAATTCTATCACATTTTGTTCTTTAATTTGGACTTCAGCTTCCTTGATTTTTTCTTGCAATGTTTCTTGCTCTTGTTCACTTTGTCCTACAGCTTTAGAGGGATCTTGAATTTTATGAATAGTCATTTGTCGAGTCAGATAAGTTCTTGATGGTCTTTTTGGAGCAGACAAAGCATTTATGCACGGCTCACAAGCTCTTAAAATTTGAACACCATCAGGAAGAATTCTCTTAGATCTTGTACAATTCGAACAAAATAAAAACCCACAATATCTGCAATGATGTCGTCTTCTGATCGATGTAAAAGGTTTTTCGCAATTAGAGCACACCTTTGAAGAAGAGTCTGGCATCCAAAATTCCTTGGAAAGGATGTTGACCTGTTCTGCCATAAATATTAAAAGTAAATCAAATTTATTAGCTTTATGGATATTTTTGTGCAGGTATTATTAAAAGATTTGGGAAATAGCTCCTTAAGTATTCTGTGGATTCTTCATAGGTAGGTTTTTCTACAATGAAATAAAATGCATCATATCCTCCAGCTCCAGGCACACATGAAAATACAACATCTTCACATGCATCTGTTACTTCATTAAGTAGAGTATAAATATTGTTTGGCATAATTTCTACACCTATAGCTTCGCTAATTCTTACCAAGAAATCTCGAAGATTTCTCGACAATTTCCTTAATTCAGCTTTATTTTGATCAGTAAACAGCTTGACTGACTGTTGAACAATACAAAATAATTCTTCCATCTTTTCCTTTCCATTACTTATATCAGACTCGTATCAACTATAAAAGCTCCTAACGAAAGATCGTGTGTCAGTGCCTTCCCCTCACTGGCAGAGAATTAAATGATAATTAGTAGGTAGCTCCATTCTTCTTATTGGTGAGCTTCATACAGTATTACTTATTTCTTCTTGAAGATCTTGAAGGGATATGTCGTTGATAGTTTCGTTTAGAAGAGATTTTAATAAATCAGATTGCTTAATTGTATAAAGCTGAGAGCCAAACAATGCTGCAGCAATATCAAACCCGCTGCCAATTTTCTTTTGGGCACGAGAATTTGCAAGCTGGCATATAAAGTGAAGAATTCTTTCATCTGAAATTTGTAAATATTTAAAAAAAGCAGAAATTATTGAGCATATCAATGCTGAAGAGCTCCCAAGCCCAGTTTTCCCAGAGGTGTAAAATTCTGGATCTGCATTAATTTCAAGAAGAAATGACTTTGATGATAATAAATAATCACAATTCATAATAGATGAGATAAATGATACTGCCTTTAGAGACTCAGCAATAAACGGATTCCATTCCCCAGAAACTTTACTGAAAGGAATCATTTCAAATTCAGCTTCATATGAAAACTGGTTTGATACTACAGTAATTTTGTTATGGCTCTCAGATTCTAATATAATAATAGAAGCTTTAATTGAAGGAGATGAAGATATAACTCAGCCGTAGTATTCTTTGTATAAGATCAGATAACCTCCAAGTAAAAGCACTTTTCCATGACATTTTGATTCAGAAATCTGTTCTTTATTTATCTCCATCTATAAATATTATTTCTTAAAATTAAGTCATGCAATTTTCAAGATTCTTAAAATTAATAGCACAATATTTAACTTATTGAATAAGGAAAATTAGTATTCTGGTTTAGCTTGATTTAAAAAATAAAGAATAAGATATAATACGATATTAATTTTATTACTCAAATCGCCAAAACACTTAAAATCACCCACAACTTCTGGATAATTTTTAAATATTCTTCTTACAGTTCTAAAATTTTACAAAAAATTGATCCTTTTGTTTTTTACCAAACCTCTGCAAGATTAGCAAAAAAATGGAGCATTGTGATGCCAAATACTGAAATTTGCAGTGAAGACAGAATTTGAATTGAGTCGGTATGAATCTTAAAATCACAGATAAAAATGCTCAGTAATGACGATTTAATCTTATTTAACATATAATAAAAAAGTGTACCAAAGTAACGCAATAATCATATTTAGAATAACTTTGTCCCTTATAATAAATGAATAAAATCATTGGTATGTCTTGTTCCTCTGAGAAAAATTTCAATATATTCTCGAATATGTTTTCACTTCTACGCACAGAAAATCAAGTTCCGGAAGCCTCTGATAACTTTGTGCTTCCTTCACCTTTTGGATTCCAACAAGTAAATGCTTATAGTGAAGTTTCAGCCACACCCAGCGAAAAGAAACCTAAAAAAAAGCATAGAAGGCCTAAAAAAATCACAGCCTGTCCTCATATATATAAAAAGCATTACGCTAGGAATATGTGCAATGCTTGCTATCACCGCTTCGGAAGAGAAAAGAATGCATGGAACTGCAAGCATGCTGAGAGGAAGCATTACGCAAAGGGAAAATGTGAAGCTTGCTACATTAAGGAGTACATGAGCTCCAATAATTCTTAGCTTTGAATCTTAAATTTAATCGAAATAGTTTCATCATCCTTAAAAAAAAAAGAAAATCCACGATTATTAAGTGAATGAAATAATATTACTAGAGCAAATAAAAATCAAATACTTTAATTTTTCAATAATTAAAATTATAAGTAAACAAAAATGACTTAAAATACTTATATAAACATCTTGAACGTTACATTTTAATTTTTAGACGATAAATTCCCATCTATTTTCGTCAAATAAAATTATAACGGTCTTTAAATATAAGCAATTTTTCCTGTTATACTTCAAAAATCTTTGAAAATTTGAAAATTTAGAAACTCTTAATATTAATATTAATTTGATGCATGACTGCTGCTAAGCTTTGCATTCTTCTTTCTTAATAATTTTAAAAACTAAAATTCAGTTTATAGATAAGCTTTAATGAAAACATAACTAATTTTAAAGTTTAAGTTTCTTATTTTAAAAATCATCAAAAAAAAGTTTGTTGAAAATTAGATGAGCTATATTGTTCTTTTACTTATCCTTAAAATCTTTAATTTATGAGGATAGTATTAGCATATGATCTTTAATTCCAAAATGATGGTGCATTGTGAGCTTTTCCAAGTCAACTATTCTAGGCAATAGCACCACTCCAAATAATTGTAAATGAAATTAAATGAATTAAATTAAATTTACTTTCTAACTTGATTCGATCATCACTAGTGTTGTAAATAAACTCTTAATATCTCAGTCAATCATAGATTTGAGACCTTTACATATTTGAATGTGGCTTAATAAAAAGAGCCCATAAATAATTTACTGCAAGAAAGAGCTCAATTAGCTCAGTGAAGCTCATTTTATATGTGATTACTCAGTTCGTGTAAAATATCCACTAAACTCTAGATAGTATACAAAAACTTCATCAAATACAATGGGAGATTAAATAACGCTTATTCTGATTAATTTTAGATAAAGTTTTATAATGTTTTTGGAAAGTTTTATTTTCAACTATATTATAACTTTTACTTTTTTTATAACTTAACAGACCCTGTTTTGTTTGATTTCATCCACACTCTTGCCTGATGGCTATCAATCATTCCTGATAGATCATCAAAAAAGGAAACAACTCTGTTTTCTATGTCTTCTAAATCACTTTTAAGTTGATGATTTTCCACTTCTAATGCAGTTAAAATACTATAACTTTGTTTGTCAGAGTCAATTTTTGAAATAATCTCCCTTTCTTTGAGATATTCTGAATTTAGGCTTTTTATTGTTTTTTTATATAGATTTTCCTGCTGAAGACAAGCACTAGATTTCTTTTCAAGCTTTTCTTGTTTATGGTAAATTTTATTTGCTGCCTCACTTACTTCTTTTAGTCTTTGCTTGAAATTTTTTTCTGAATCTTTTGATTTTATTTCTATATCCTCTCTAATTTTATATACAAGATTGTGTTCTTCCAATTTGACAAATGCAGAAGAAGTTCTCCTTTTTCAATAAGAATTAAAAACATTAAGTAGAATCTGGACTTTGCTTCTAATTTTTAATGCAATTATAGGCTTTTGGTCGATTTTTGGCATTTTCCTTCATTTATAGAAGTGTTTAGCTTTTGCAATTCTCAATTTTGCACGGATAACTCCATGCAAGGTTTCTAAAATTGTTTTCATTAGAACTACTGAGAATTTTCATTTCTGTTGAACTTGGCTTTCTGATTCCTCTTCACCACTGCTACTGCTTTCTTGAGAACTCCTGCTATCAGAAGAATCAGATGGGGGTAGATTAAGGTTTACTGAAAATGAGGCATTTTTTGACTCGACACTGTCATGTTCGATCATTGTTAAATTTTCAGACGGATTATCCATTTTATAAAATAAAGCCTTTATAATAAAAATACTATAAATTAAATTTTTTATTAATTGATAAAATGAAAGAATAATATTAATTGATTCTTTTAATAATTTTAACAATAAAAATATATTTTGCCTTATACTTAATGCTGAGACAATGATTTTGATTCTAAAACCTTTAATAATTCCTTACATTTCTTATGTCCCCCAGTGTAGCTGCAAAACGAACAAAAATTTCCTTTGCACTTAGGACAACGAACTTTTTCGCTCTTTAATTCCTTATTAATAAGCTTCTTCCCGGTGATTGCTTTACAAAAAGGGCAGTCTGAGCTTACTTCGCTGAAATTCAATAAGCAAATACGCTTAGTAATATCAGGATAAAATATTTCAGTGATATTCCTCTCTAAGAACTTATATGTGAGGCTGCAATGGCAGAGTTGGCATCTGATATCGCTTAATTTGTCACTCTGCTGTATCAAGTATCCAATTTTTTCATTGAAGCAGAGATGATGGTAATTATGCCCACAAGGCGTTGTAATAATAGTTTCTGTTTTAGTTTCCAATTTGCATATATCACATCCATTTCAACTCACTTTATTATTGGGAATTTTAGCTTGATCATAGCTCAATTTCTCCTCATTAGCAATTATTTTGGGTCTTATGTAATTCTGAGCATTTGGTTCTTGAGTATAAGAGTTACTTCATTTTCTCAAGGCAGAATTTTCAACTTTGCTATCAATTCCTAAGATCACATTTGAGTTGTATTTGTTTCACCCTTCAAAATTTGCTGAATTTGCATGCGGGTTTCCAGATCTCGGACTATAAGGAAATTCTAAGGATGCAGGTCTTGGATTTTCTTCTTTTAAACTTTCAATTTCATTAGATGCAGCAGTTGAAATTGAATTTTTGTTGATAGGCTCTTGCTTGATAAATAGCTCAGAGGGATGAAATGTTATACTTTCATATTCGTTTTCTAAATAAAGTGTTTTATCAAACTTCGGCGTGGAATCAAACGAGGGTCTATTTTCTTCTTCAGTTTTTGATATTGTTTCGTGAGCCTTGATATTTGCATCTACTTTATGGGCTTTATAATCATTGGGAAAAGATTCATATGCTGGCTCAGTTTGTCCTTCTTCACTATCAGTAATTTTCACTGGGATGGAACCTTCCTCGGAATCAGTTGAATAAAAATCCTCTTCTGCATTAACTAATGCAAGTTCATCATTCGTTTCAAATGGTATACTTTCATTTTGCATGCTCACATTTGCAAGCAAATTATATGCTGTTTCAGCTGAAATCCTATTACGAAAATTAGGCTCAGTCATTTTAAGTATAATGTCTATAAAACTTCTCGGATAGTTTCTTTTGTTGCATACTTCTACCATAGTGTTCAGCCTTTCCACTTGAGTAAGCTGATTATCATATGGATCCAGCCTGCATACCAGCATATCAAAAAAGGTCCTCCCCATTTGATAAACATCATCTTTTAATGGGCTAGTTGGAATTCTAGCTTCTTTTTCTTTTAATTTATACTGTGCTTCAGGTGAAAAATAAGGCACTGTCCCTACAAGTGTATGATACTTGCTTTCTTCCTCCCCTGTTATTATTTTACTTTCCCCAAAATCAGCGATTTTTAAATTTCCGAATTCGTCATATCTAATATTGTGCGGCTTTAGATCTCTATGTGCAATATTGTTAGCATGGAGAGATTTAAGAATGTGAGTCAAATTTTTAAAGTGTTTAAGTAGCAGCTCCCCTGTAAACCAATCACATTTTTGATTTCTCAGTAATAATTCTTCGTCAAGGCCATTTTCGCAGTATTCCAAATATATTGAGAGGGTAAGGTTGTCTGTTGGTTCCCAAAAATAGATTTTGATTATATTAGGGTGAATATTCCAAGCAGCCATTTGAATTTCGGCTTCTTTTAACTGGCTTTGAGTGAAACTAAAGATTTCTTTGATTACTGCTTGACTTGGGTAGTTTAAACCAGGGGCGTATCATAAGAAGCTTGCTAAATAGATATTGGCACGTGTTGTTTTAGTAATCAGCTTTTTGGAGTTCGCTCTGTAATAGTCGACAGCATTGAAGCTCATATTTTATATATAGAAAGTTTTCAAATTAATTGAATGAATCCTGTAAAATTATTATAAATAGCGTATAGCAGCTTATTTAAGTTATTAAGACTCATTTTCAAAGACTAACTGAGACTCAGCTTCTATTTCTTCTTCAGCTACTTCTTCGAAGCCTAAAATTTTTTCTAAGAAGTAATCTGGGGTAATTTCATTCGGGATCATACTTTCAGCTGACCCTCCTACAGGCATCAACAAGCTAGTTAAGCACCCTCTCAGCTCCCTTTCATTCATTGGTTCTCCTTTGGTAAACAGCAGTTCAAAAAGATCATCTTTTAATAAAACTCCTCTGCCCCCAGATATCACTTCAAAAGCTTCTTTAATTTCATTCCTATCAACTCCATACACAGGCCTATGGTTTACAAAGACCCTTAAAAGAGTATCCATGTCTAAAGAATTGACAACTTTGCCTGTATTCGTGAATTTGCTATATTTCACTTCATTCATCATGTTATCAATTTCTTGTTGGCTTGGATAATAACCCATTGCTCTCATCAAATAGCCAATTTCTTCTAATGGGACTGTCCCTTCTAGCTTTCTTGCTTTGGTTGTATTTTCTTTCTTAGATCTGATTTGTGAGTAATAGAAGAAATCTTTCATATCTTTATAAGCCTTTCCGTTTTTACCTCCTTCTATCATGTTTTGGAATGGCTCTTCTCCTGAACCACCAAGGGCAATTTGCCTTTCAATAGCTTCTTCAGCAATAAACCACATATTGGCGCATAAGTCTTTACCTCCTGTTGTAAACATGAACTTGTAGTCTCCAGAAACTGCAATGTCTGAAATCTCTCCAGGATGCCCGATAAGACCCATAGTTTTGTTTGGATTTCCGTCTAATGGAAGCTTAATAAGTCCAATGATCTTTTCAGCTGTTGAGTAGGCAAGGTAATAGTCAGGAAGATCAATTGTGGACTGCTTGTCTTTGCTTTTAACAATAAGTTTGATTTTGGTAACTGGGCCGCCTGATGTAGGGCCAAGACATGTCAGTCTGCAATCTTTATTGTTAGAGTTCCACAGCTTGACCTTATAAGCGTCGTTCATTGTAAGTAGCAAATCTTCCCCTGTGCTCACTGGATACCAAATGCAGCAGGTAGGCTTATTTTCTTGATCTATTTTATTTACACTTAAAATTTGCAATTGAGTAGCTTCTGTTGAGTTTGTGTCATACTCAATAAGTCTGCGATCTTCTCCAACAGAAAAAAATCTTAGCAAGTTTCTGTCATTTTCATCAATACTTGTACCAAATGCTAGGCCAGTGACTGGCTTATAGTGAGATTTATGAGAGCCACAGTGCACCCATTCCATAGGATTGTCTGGGTTATTTTTCTTATGCTCCCATTTAAACAGTGCGACTTTATTTTCTTTATCTGCTATTGCCATCGCTAGTCCATCTTGAGAAAAGATAATTCTTAAAATATCTCTTGCTTTGTCTGTGTACTTTATTTGAGGCTGTCTCTCACCATTAATATTTTCTGAGTCTAAAAGTAAATATGTGCCATCCTTAAAACCAACACATAAAAAGTCACCATTTGGAGAATATTCTAAACAAAGAGGCTCTTTACTATACTCATGCAAGATTTTCTTTCCATTGACTGGCTTAAATTTTTGACGCAGCCTTGTTCTGTGGTTCCAAACATAAATATAACTATGCTCCCCATCTCCACCTGCAAAAGCAACCCAAGGCTTTTTCGGATGTACCGCAACTGCGTTTACAGGGTATCTCATTCCTTTTACAAGAATAGTCCCTTGTACAAAAGTTTCTTCTTCACCTGCAGGAGGGACTTCTTCAAAGAATGTTGATTTCAATTCCACAATCTTAGCATTATCAGAAGCGACAATAAAATCTGGGCACGCAAAATTACTTGTCGAATCTTCTCCACGCTTAGCCAAATCTTCTTTGCAGCTCCTAGGTGGCAAATCTGCAAAAGAAATGCTCAAAATATTTTCAGCATTAATATGCTCAAACCAAGCTTCAACTGTAAATCTTTGATCATAAAACCTAACTGCTCCATCTTTTGACCCTACAACTAAATAATCCCCTTGTGTCGTCAAAAATGTTGCTTCAGTGTTCACAAGCTGCACAATTTTAATTGGCCTTCTCTGTTCTGGATTTGAGTCAGTTTCCATAATAAAGCTCATATCCCACACAACGATTTGGCCGCTTTTGGTCCCAGTCACAGCTTGTGTTGTGTTCGGAATAAAGACAGTCTGTGTTAAGGCTTCAATGCTCTGTCTAAAAAATGATTTCATTTCTTTTTCATTGTCATCGTACCTTAATGTTTGTTCATCTTCATCCCATTGCCAAAAGAGCACAGACTTTGCACTATTGGTGGCGATTTCTGAAATATTAGAAGTATTAAACCTCAAACTGTAATGAAGCCCTTCGTCTGAATCTGCAGTAAATGGAACTTCTCCAGAAACAATTATAGCATCATTGGAATCTTCTACGTTGCGGCTCCAGTCCCAAACTGCGATTTCTTGTGGAGACGAACGGGAAAGAGTGCTTATGTAGCGGGGATCGCTAGAGATGTCAATACAGTAAACACCTTTGCCGTGAGGACTTGTTATTGTTTTAACTGGGGTAGCGGTTAGAGAATCCCAAACAACCATCAGTGCATCTTCTCCTAAATCTGCTGTGACAATCCAGCGCTTGTCTGCCGAAACTGTGCAGCATGAAATTTTGTTACAGTGGCCTTGAAGAAGTTTTTGCTCGCGGGTGATGTAATTGTAAATGACACCTGTATGAGCTGCAGTATAGAAAATTTCTGTTCGGTTGTCAGAGGTCAAGTTATGTACGCCGCAGATTATGTCCTTGTTGAAGCCTACTACCCATTTCAAATTGAGAGCATCTACTCCATCTGAAACTTCATCATTGAATAAAGCTTCTTCGTTCTCCATTTATATTGAATTTTACTTATGAAACTTAATAGAAAATGATTATTCATCCTGATATATAATTATATTGTTTTAGGATATCTTATATTAATAATAAGAAGCTTTTGTTCAGCTTGAATTAAAGATAAGTAAAAATTATTTAATTTTGCATTCTATTGCTTTTTCTAGTAACTATTCGTTCGTTTTGCCAATATTTTCATTCAAAAGCCATCTTTTAGAAGTATTTTCAAGAATGCATTTAAAAGAGGTTTAATTTTCTTCCTCGGCAAATATAAAGCATATGAGTACAAGGTATTCCATATTTGATAGCTCTTTTGCAAGTACAAAGATGAAAATCTAGATTTACTTCAAATATTTTTAATTGCTTTCCACTCGCATCCCCGATTTCAACAATATTATCTTCTACAATAGAGCACAAGCTGCAGTACTCTAAGTCCTTTCTTGCATTCAATATTCGTAATATACAGTAATTCGTGAAAATAAATTGAATTCCATTGACATGAAGTACTAGCTCTTCTAAAATTCTAACATTTTTTAAACTAAGATATTTACCGGCATATACTAAATTATTGCTTTAATTGATTATGAATCACTTTAACTTAAATAATGACTTATTTGTATAAGCTCTAACATTGTTTAAGTAAGCAACAGGAGAAAAAGATGTACTCTTATTTAGACTATTAATTAGCTCCATCGTACGTATTCTGTCTCTCTCTCAGAACTTGCCCAATTCTCCAAATATCCCATAATTAGGCTTGGAGGCTTGAGCTGCAATGCCATAGTGCTTTCAATTGACTCTTTTAATATGTCAGTGATTTCACTATTTTTCTAAATAACTCTTACTCTTGACCAAGTCCTTATTTTCGAATCAATCTTTTTCGAAAAATCCTTGAAGCTTTCCGCCACCTCTTCCCTAGAAATGCTCTTTTCTTTAGATCTCTTGAACCGAGAAAACTCATTTTCCACTTCTTCTGGAAGTTTAGGCGTTGCTAGTATTAAATTGAGTGATCCTACAGATTCGCCGATATTTGAATATTTCTCCAGCTTTGGCTGAACGAGCTCCTTTCTGACTTGTTTGTAATGGTCTTTAGGAGTACCTGTGACTATTGAGTTCTGACCTAGATTCCCACCCTGAGTTTGGGTTGGACTTTGACTTTCTGCAGGTTGGCTTTCACTTTTTTCCTGTGTATTCTGCTTATTTTTCTTATTTTTTGATTTTTTTTCATTTTTGTACCTACCGGATCCACGAACAGCTCCAAACATGGCCTCTTCATCGTCTTCTAATGCTTCATCTCCTTTGCTTCCTTCTAACTCCATTTCAACCTTGCGAGCTCTCCTAATTTGTTCTTCAGTTAGTTCATGTTCACTCACCAAACTAGTTGTGTAGTATTTTTCATCGTAAGTGCTTTTGACTCCAAAATTTTTTTCATTGAATTCGAACTGATTCCAGCCTTTGGTATTGTTTTGTTCCAGCGTATCTTCTTCGCCTTCACATTCAAACTTCTCTAATTCTCTTTCTTTGTTTGTCCTTGCTCTTGAAATTTCTTTATCTGTCTTGAATTTTCGATAGGAAATTACTGAAATGCCTTTAAACTCAAGTGATAAAATATCACTCATCAAAAATTTTTGTTTCGGCATAATTCCGTCTTCAGACTTGCTATCTAGCAAGCAAGCTCCTTCAGATGTATAACTATGTAAACGTCCTTGATGGCTTTTCCCTGATTTAGTAATGACCTTGCATTGCTTATTTAATACAGATAAAACAGCAAACATAAGCCTCTGCTTAAGTATTTCTTTTGGGTGTGGCTTTGATTTGTGGAGTTCTGGATTTGAAGAATTTTTTGGCTTTGCATCAATGCATGAATTTTCTTGGGTGTTTTCCATATTATTATTTTTCGAAGAATTAGGGAAATAGATATTTCAAATATTATCCTCTCTTATTTTCTTTATTCTCTTCTTGCGATATAAACTCTAAAGCGGCATTTAGCTTGAAATTCAAAGATCTTCTAAAATCGTATTTTTTATACATTTTAGCTTTCAGGAACATATCAGACCCAGCCCTCCAGTCCCTTCCTCTCATGTATACTAGTCCAAGTTCGTAGTAGGCATGAGGAATTACCCATTTTTCATTCAAAATCCAACTCTGGTATTTTGTTAACTTTTCAAGCATTTTCACAGCTTCTCTCAGTCTTCCGATATTTCTGAGGATTGATGCTTGTAATAATAAAAGTAATGAATACTCATCAGTTTCTTGATATTCGCCTTTTCCTAAACTCTCTGGGCTTGGGATTTCAGGAACACCAATTGAGGATAGGAAGTCGTAGGCATGCTCAAATCAGTCTCGCTTCATTCCGTTGAGGTAATCAGTCACATATATGATTTCATAAGGGAATAATTGGAACCAGCGTCTATTTAAATATCTTTTTGCTCTTCTTCCTATCCATCTTTCAATTGTACTTTTTTCTAAATTGAGGTCTCCTAAGCCTTGAAACCACTCTTCCGCTTGATCGAGCTGTCCAGTCATGCAAGAGCATGCTCCTAATAATAGCTGAGTGAATGGAGATGGAGGCGAATGATCGGATGCTGAAAGAAGACAGGCTAGTGCTTCTTCCCATTCTTGGCATAAGAATAAAACCCATCCTTTTTCGAACAAAAGTCTTGGTGACCTAAATGGAAGGCCTTGCTTTTCACATGAAGTGAGTGCTCTCTCAAGCAATTTCAACGACCTTTCTAAATTTCCCTGCTTTGTAAGCATGTAGCTTTCTAGCCATGAGAAATAAATACTTTTATTATAATAGTGGCTTCCAAATTTTATTAGTTCACTTGCTTCCCTATATCTCTCTTCTTTACCAGGCACAAATTCAGGAATATAAACTAGTAATCAAAATAGCATAAACATAAGAGCTAATGGGACACGCATTCCTCGCTTAGAATTGATACATTTATAAAGTAATTGGACACCTTTTGATTGATTTGCTTCCATTCCAGCTAGTTTTGCAAGCCTCAATAAGCTTGGTGGTGCCATAGATAGGGATAGTAAAAATATCCCTTCTTCATAGTTCAATAAATTTCCTATATCATCTTCAATGCCACCAGCAAGCTGATCTTTATAATTTTGAGGCAAATTTTTTTCAAGATCATTATGAAGCTTTGTTAAATCAGCACAGATTTTATGCTGTTTCCAAGCATTTCGGAAATGAATTGATCCTTTGGGATAATCTCTATGCAATATATCGCTTCCAGCTTTGAATAAATAGACCTCAGCCAGCACAGCTATATTCATTCTAGCATTTTGGGCTTCTTTTAAGATGTCAAAGATAAGCTCTGGAGCCCCTTTTCCTTTGAACCCTGAAAGCCTATTCCCTGCAGCTTCAGTATTTTTCACATGTGCATCTGCAATTTTTTCAGCAATTTCTAGCCTTTCAAGAGCAATCTTACGAGAAGGCTTATCACCCATAAGTAAGGCTTTTAAAAACCCAGCTTCTGCTCAATGTAGCGCACATCTTGAATCAAAATTTTTTCTTTCTTCGAACCAATGCTCACTATCCTGAATCCCTGATGTCCACATCAGCTTAAGGGAATCTTGTATGGTAAATGAAGAAGTGTCAATTTCAGTGCTCCTAGCAGTGGTTGTAGGTTTTGAAGAGCTATCTGAAGGCTGAGTATTTATATGAATTGCCCGAGGGATTGATGGCTCTATAAATCTAGGCGATGAAGCTTGTGACGAAAAAGGTGTTGAAAACTTGGAGCCAACTTCATGCAAAAAAGCGTTCCACATTTTGATCCTAATGAGATTACATTTAGCAGCTCCAGAGCTGCCTTCACTGCTTATAACTAAATCTCTATTAAGTTCACATCATTGGCATTGCTCCCAGTCATGCTTACTTTCTCCAGAATATCCACTAGGAAGAATGCTAACTCTTTCTATGCCTCTTCTTATTACATCTAAACACAAAGTTGAAGCATGCCGAATATGCCTTGACTTTGTGTCAGAACAAAAGGCAAAATGGCACGGTCTTGTCGTTGTACTTGTAAAGTTTGCTGAAAACCCAGATAGAATATTCCAAAGCTCCTCTGCTCTAAGTTACAAAGTACCTGTTGTGAGGTTCAAATTTTTAGGGAAATTAAAAGCTTGAGGATAATGTCCTTCTGTATACTCCTCAAGAGCTCGCAAATCAATTATAAACAGTCCCGGTTTAGGAATTTTTACATCCTCGCTTAAAATTGGAAGCGAAACTGAATTATCAATCATATCTACAGCCCATTGTTCTGGGGAATGCTTATGCAACACTAATTCTTCAATTATAGAAATAAAGCTTGATGGAGTCTGGTGCTGCAGCGCTAAAGCTTCTTGGCAAATCTCATCCAGTTCATCTAGTTCATTTATATAGAATCTAAACAATTGTACGTCTCCCATCGACAAGTTTTTTTTGGACAAAATTTTCTCTTTAATTCTACTCACACAGACCAAAGCAAAAAAATAAGGCAAAGTCGGATTATTTTCTTGAAGACAAAATTCCCAGAAAGCTAAAAGTAAGCTAATATTTAAGGCAGAAGCAAACATAGTCAAAAATCATCTTTCAGCGTAGGCTTGAGGATGCAGCATTTTCCCATCCAAAGCACTGCATTCGACAGGCTCGTGGTATAGTAAAAGCTTGTAGAAGATTTTATAGGAATATGGAAGCGAAGAGTCTTTTTTGAATACACGTGGCATCATTTTTTTAACAAATTCCCTAAATGCCGCGTAGACAGTCTTAAGAGAACTAAATCCAAGCACAAAAAAGGCAGCTAGGACTTCATGCATCCCGGAGATATAAGAAATGTTTTCGGTTTTGCAGTAAAAAGTGATGAGGAGTTCGAGGTAATCTTTCAGCTCAGCTTCTTCAAACATGGGAAGCATTTTGTTTATTTGTTGACAGTCATTATGGATTTTTAGTTGGTCTGGGTGATCACGCTTGAAGTCTTCATTAAGCTGCTTGAGATGGTTATGAGAGGAAGAGTCTAACTTCAGCAATCGGGTCCAACGCGTTGCACGGTCTTCTTTGTTCATATTAGAAATATTATGCATATTTTTGATTGAAGATTAAGTAGGTGCTCTTGATTATTAATTTTCTATTTTTTTGGATAAGAAGGACCAAAAGGTTTTATAATTGATATTTTATTTGTCTCTGCAATTTGTAGAGGGTAGCATAATCTATAATTAAAATATAAAGAATTTTAATCGAAAATTAAATTTGTAATAATATTTTAATAGGATAGTTCAATGATTTTATTTCAATACTACAAAATATTACAAAAATTATAAAGTAATTTCCAATTATAGGAAAAATGATTTATTTTAATAATACTGATAATTTTGATAAATAAAATCTCATTGATCTTCCAAATGATTACTAATTCGAGCTATATCAAATTTCAAATTCTCAGAGCAGCATCAAAAAATATAATAATGGAGAAGGCTAAAACCAATTCTCGGGAATTAGAAAAAAGTGTGATGGTTAATTATGAAAAAGACGGATTTATAGATGGCTGCTATGCTGTAAATGCAGACTGGGTTAGAGATTGGATAAATTTCACAAAAGGAGATCATAGACCTGGCAAGCTTATAACTTCCAATTTGCTTGATAGTAAGGGTTTAATTAAGCCAGGCCTTAGATCAATCCGCGACTATCGGATGCTAAATAAAAAGCAGTGAGAATATTTATATTCAATTTATGGAGGAGACCCTCCTTTGGTTTGTTCATCACAAGATATTTATAGTTTGAAAAAAACCAGCACATCTTTTCAGAAACCTCCATCAGTCATTGCAAGCATGAAAGGCACAGGGGAAATAAAAAGTATTTCAGTCCAGGATAAAAGAAATCAAATATCAACTCTAAGTCAGCGCCCTAAGCAAAATTTTCCAGTTGAAATGAATTTAAAAAACTCAAGATTCACATCGATGCCGCCTGTCAAATCTTTTCAGCCTGCTGTAACTCCTAAAATTCCTCAGCAGTATTATCAGGAAACAACATCTTCTGTATCTTCTGAGTCAAGAAGTCCAGATTTGATTCCAGCTCAAAGAACAATATTAAAACAAGAAAAAAATGAAATTCCTCCTAGGCCGAAGTCAAGATCGTCACTAATAACTGATACTATGCATCTTCAAAAAAGTCAAATTTTGGGACCTAAGCCAAGTAGCGAGTTTAAGTCTAAATTTAGTCAAATAGATGATATTCAGCAGCCAAGACCTATTTCAGTCTCAAGAGATAGAGGTGTCATTGGGTTGGAAAACCCAATGTTTTACTGCTACATGAACGCGACTTTACAGTGTTTATTATCAGTAACACCTTTCTGCAATTTTCTGAAGAGCATTACACAAAGATCAGATACGCCCTTATCAAATGCAATGTCTGCATTTGTAAAGGCCTCGGAAAATGGAGGGATTTTAAGACCCAACGAAATTTGAAGGATTTTTGCACTTTCCTTCCCAGCTGGCCGTCAGCATGATGCTCCTGAATTTTTAAGAAAATTATTAGACGATCTTGATAGAGAGCAAGGGCCTAAGAAAAGAATAACTGGAGGCAGCGACCCATGAAGGTATTATGAAGACAACCATTCGAAATTTTTAGTTGAAGTATTTTCAGGATTGTTTGTTAGTCGAGTAACCTGCATGAAATGCAATAAAAATAGTGATGCTTTTGAGCCATTTACACTTCTAGCTTTAGAGCTGGCTCCAAGCCTGAATCAGAGTTTAGAGCATTTCACTGCGAAGGAAAAAATAAAAAATCAATATAAATGTGAATCATGTAAAAAAGTCACTGATATTGATAAACAATATAAAATTGTGAGAAATCCTGCATATTTATTGATACAGCTAAAGAGGTTTGTATCTAATTCATACAGTCCGTACCCAAGGAAGTCAAATGCTGAATGCACTTTTGAAAGCATGCTTGATGTTACTGACTACAGCAATGATAGGGCTAGATATGATTTGATTGCTGTTGGAGTTCATATGGGCAATACAGAAGGTGGGCATTATTATTCATTTTGCAAACGAGGAAGTCATTGATATCGTTTTAATGATTCTATATATACAAGAGTTGATTTACAAGAAGTTTTACAAGCGCAAGCTTATTTTCTGTTTTATGAAAAAAGATTAATTTAATGAATATTTACTTCCCAATAATTCTTTATTTTTATATAATTATTAACCTTATTAATATATCATAAAAATTAAGGTTGATTTAATAACCATTAAAATGTACAAGTAGGCAAATATTTTCTTGTATAAAATTGTTCAATTACACTAAAAATAAAAAATTGATAATTTCGGTTTTCTTTGCATCATAACAATAAATATGGTTTTTATGCCTTAAATTAAAATGAAAATATTTTTATATTAGGGAGGTATGAAAAGTGGTCAGCAAGTAACTCCAACAAATAAGAAAAAATTTATGATCATGATCCCAACAGCTGATAGTTGTACAAGTAATGCTATTGATAAAAAGAATTTATCTCCATCGTTATCACTTCCAGGTTTATCATCTCAAAAATTCAAAATGCATTTAGAAAATAAAGCTTTTAAGACAAGATTGCTTGCCAATATCGCAAATAGAAAAATTTCAACAGATAGATCGAAAAATATTCAAACACTTAATACAGCTCGAGGGATTTCTTATAACGCTGATCATGCAAAATCAATGATAAAAGAGGAAAATACTAGTGAACTTCTTGCTACCTTGGGAATTATGAAAGGAAAAACTGCAAGAGAATTTCCCAAAAGTTTCGAAAAATTAAAAGAGTCATTGACTATAAATTCAGATAGTGAATTAGAAAAATATGACTTGGGAAGCCCAGTTGGTAGAAAGGATGCTCAAGAATTAGCAGATTGAGTTCAACTGATGCTCAATAAAGCACTTTCAGACCAAAATGAAGACATTGATAAACTGTTTGAAAGCGCAATGATGATTTATAACATCTGCTTTTACGAAATTGTTAGACAGGTGAGTGTACAATGTAAAGAACGCGGAGAGTTAATTAACATGGTATGAAAGGCTTACTTAAGCTTATTAGAGAGGGCACTGAGAGTTTCTCAAGTAAAGCTAACATGCCAATCTAATGATTTTGAAAAAGAAAAAAATAGCATAATTAAAAAATTTTCAGCAGAAATATCTAGAATAACTGTTGAAA
This sequence comes from Blepharisma japonicum, assembly GCA_949751835.1. NCBI lineage: Eukaryota > Ciliophora > Heterotrichea > Heterotrichida > Blepharismidae > Blepharisma > Blepharisma japonicum. Next base: position 251,090 of record CATKHK010000035.1, on the reverse strand, counting down.
AAAATAAAGCGAATTATGAAATTGAGCAGCTTAAAAAACTAGTGAATAGTAAAGAAGATGAAATAAGCTCATTTTTGAATAGAGAAGAAAGACTCTGTGATAAAATTGAAATAATACAGCATCATTATGAAGCTGTTAAAAAAGAAGTTTTGCTGCTAAAAGAGGATAATAGAATTCTTAGTACCAAAGTTGAAAGAGCAAAAATCAGTTTTGAAGAAAATAAAGATGGGATTATTCAATATATTCCGCCAGAAATAGCAAAAGTTAAAAGAAAAAAACAAGAAGAAATTAATAAAATTTTAGCTCAAGATCCAGTACTATCAAGCGTAAGTGAGCTTCATGCTTTGGATTCAAATGCGTTCATTGAAAGCATCGGTAAAAATGAAGAAAATGAAAAAGAAATATTTTTAGTGCCAGATTTCAAAGACATTGGAATTGATGCACCTATTGTAGAGTTTAAAGAAATCCAAAATCAAACAGATGTAACTGAACTATGTGGAGAATCTAAGGGTGAAAGAAAAGTTTTAAAAGAGCCAGACACACCAAAGCTTGAACTGCAAATTATGGATATAATAAAATACAGTCAAGAAGATGCAGACAGGGCATGAATTGAAGAAACCTTTAAAGAAGAAACCCAAAAGCACTCTGAAAACCAGCAACAATTTTTGGTACAATTCCAGAAAAAAATTGACCAAGTGAACGATTTAATTGTGAAAATGAAAACAAACATCAAAGAAAACAAAAATGTTGCTGAAAATTATGCATTTGCCAGTACTTTGTATTCTTCCATCGCAATGGCAATTAAAAAAGTAAAAGAAGAAACCCCAGCGATGGTCCAAGAAATTGAGGTTGAAGAAGCAGAATCTGTGGAAAAAATTGAAGAGGTACCAAAAATAGGGAGATTATGGTCTATTATCCAAAAAGTTCATATGAAAAAGCCTCAGGATTTATCTACAGTGATAACTCAAAAAGTTTTGAATACTCCAAATCATAAGCTAAAAAAAATAATGATCAAAAAAATGCTACTGAAATTTATTACCCAATTTTATGATATCAAGCTATCAAGAACAAGTGAGGCTGAATATAAAAACCAAACAATGTCTCAGCTTTTGCTAGAAGTTTTTAATAGAAAGTATGGAATGCATAAAGTGGTCGTCAACAAAATGTACCAATTATTATCATCTTGTGTTAAATTCAAAAATATTAAAAGAATTTATATATTCGGGAGATTTTTGAAATTATACTCAGAGCTCACAAATCAAGACCTTGAGGTCTATTTGGATTTGCTTAAATTCATGAAAGAAAACTTTGGATTTAAAGAAAACCAAGGAGATTTCGCAGAAATTCAATTTGTGCTTTATGATAAAGCTATTGAATTCTGCAAAGTGTATCTAGCTGAAATGGCCCAGGAGGAAGTAAGCTCACTATTAGTCTCTATTGAGGCTCTGAAAATAATAGACCAGAATAAAAATATATATATTGAGCTTGATAAATTATACGATGAAGTTATCGAACGAATTTGTAAAAAACGAGCTATCAGGATGAACTTTGTAAAATGCATTTATGAGGCTGCTGATCTTAATGATGATGGATTTTTAAATTTCCAAGAATTCGAGCTGCTTGTAAGGCATATTTCAAATGCCAAGTTGTCTGAGTCTTATTACCGTGAGCTTTTTAATGAGTTTGCTCAGAACTTCACAGGAGAAGACAACGAAATAATTCAAGCACTTACAGTTGAAAGCTTTACCCAGCTCACACAAACCTATCAAATTTTCTCAACCGACTATCTTCAGCCTTTCGCGCAAATTACTCATCCAAATGGCCCAATAGGGAATTTATCAGAAATTAGCCCAAATATTGATAAAATCCTTAATAACTTCAAATGGAGATTTTTAAAGCGAAACAGTTGGAAGCTTCATAAGCGAGACTTGGATGAAATAATGGAAAAAGTCAAAGGAAAAGTGTTAAATCCAAAGAATCCTGATTCAGTGTGGATTGGGATAAGACTTCTTGATGAAGAATCCAAATTGATTTGCGTCGAAGAAAACTTGAAAGTTTTGATGCCGAAAATCAGTGTAGTTTTGCCTATTTTTAATTCAATAGAAGGAGTAAGCTAATTTTTGATTCAAATAATTATTATTAAATTCTCTGGTAATTGATCTTTACTTATAAATGTCAGACTCAAAAGAAGGAAAGAAGCAGCTCGCCATCGAAGGATCTAAAGACCGTGTCCAACAATTAAAGAATCTTATTTGGCCCTCTGATCTTAGAGAAAGGGCTGCAAGAAAATCAATTTACACCACTGTAGGCATTTTTGTGGCTTCCACTGTTGTATTGGTGAAATGGGGAACAAAAATCGCTGACTATATCTACAACCCAGCGCTATTAGAAGAACAAAATCGTTTAGCGATGCAGGGATTATAATTTAATGCTTTCTGCTATAATTATTTCTTCTTAATACAATTATGATACATAGGTTCGCAAAAAGGTTTTTTTCTGGCGAAGTTCCACCTGAGTCATCGTATTGGCCTTATATCAAATGACTTGGAGTAATACCCTTTGGTGTTTTTTCTTTAATTGCAGTGTACGAGCATCGAGAAGAAAAGAAAAGAATTGATAATTGACTTGCCAACTATAATGAGGAAAAAGAGAAAGAAAATCCTTTAGAGAAGATGATTAGAAATGCACTGAGGCAGTATCATAGCTCAACAAAACAAGATTTTTTAGATGAAGAAGTCAAAGAAAAGCTCAGAACTGTCTGCATCGAGCATAACACGAGCCCAAAAGATTATAATGAATTTTATACTTTGATGAATGGCTTTGAGGACACCGAGCCAGTAGTAAAACAAGTTTTATCAATTTGTGCTAACCCAGACAAGTCAGAGCAGTGCAGAGTTTTGATACAAATGTCCTATATGTTTGACTTTATATCTTAAATATGCATTAATTCTGATTTGCGCCCATTTCTATTTAAAATCCTATGAAATTAAAACTAAACTTTTATTTCATTATCCTCCCAGAACAGGGTGATCGGAATAGTTTAGGTAGATAAATCCATCCTCATCCTTTTTTCGCTCGTAAATTTCTTTCATTGTGGAGTCACCTGTCATTAGATCATTCCCGTTGACAAATATAAATAAAGCTACATCTTTGGGAAGGTTCACTTTAAGTCTTATTGAAGTCAAAAACTTTTGGACAGTATAGTCATATGGACACAAAAATTTGAATTTTTGAATGCTTTCAAGCTGTGATCTGGGGTCTTTTTCAAGAATTATAGGGATTCTATCAGGCCAGCTCTTCATAATACTCTCACATTCAGCTTTTCGCTTCTCAAGGGGGTTCTGAGCTTTATAATTAAACATTATAGATTCTGACATTTTTGATAAGAAATGAGAAATCATATCTTTATGGGATTTTCAATTTATTGAGGTTGACTGTTATTATTAAAATTTCTAAGGATTCCGTTGAAATAGCTTTTCTGCATCCCACAGTGACCCTGAAATTAGTTGGTGCTTCATGTCTTCGTCATTATGAATAATTATTGGGATCTTTTCATGTCTCTTCATGCGATGCTTAATTGCCTTGTGGGAATTAAGGTTTCCTGCCTGCGTGAACGATTTCGTGCATCCAGGGTAAGGGCATTTGTAAGGCTTTTCCCCAGTGTGGACCCTTATATGAGTTTTTAAATTAAAATCGACTGAAAAGGATTTTTCACAATATGGACAGTGAAATGGCCTTTCCCCAGTGTGAACTAGCTGGTGCCTCCTTAGTTTCGAATTATCTTTAAATGCCCTTTTGCATATTTTGCATTGATAATTTCTAATACTCATATCGTAATTATCTCCCATATTATTATATCATTTAATTTTTTTTGAACATTTAATAAAGAGTTTATTTCTTCAGCTCTAGTGAAAAAAGGAAACAAAGTTAGATAAATAGTCAATGCCCCAAAAGAAAAATTATTTGTTAGTTTTTTTTATTGTTTTATCATTAATTTTTAAAATAGTTAATTATTTGATAAAATATAATTAATATTTTTTTTAATAGTAATGAATTTTAGAATTTTAATATTGAATTAAGAATTATTTTAGTTTTTAAAAAAATTGCTTGCATATTCTAGGCAATTATCCAATTAATTTAGTATTATTAAAATATATCTTTTTGCTGATTAAGCATGAATTATTAATTTTGTTGCATTATCATATATTAGTCTTCATTTGCTGCGATCATTGATCTTTTTGTTACAATTGAATTTTTGCTTTGAACACTTCCAGTGAATGCTAAAAAGTTTTCATCAACTACTCCGCTGTAAGGGTAATAATAGTCATTCTGAGATTTCACTTGCTGTTGTTTGTGAATAAACACCTTGATTAAATCTTGGAATATGAAGAAAACAAAATTATATCCCCACACAAATCCTGCAGTGCCCCATCCAATAGGCTTCATACTTGGAAAATCACTCCTCTCATCTGTCCATTCAAAATAGTGCAAGAACCAATAAACAGATAAAAGCGTTGCTATCAAAATGGCAACAGCAGCTGAACCCATTAATAGCTTTGTTGGCTTACTCGACCAGAACCAATCAGAAGTTCTTGCAGCAAATACTGTGAGATAATCTGAAAGTGATACTTTGAGATACATCATAGTCAAAATTTCTCCATAATTTAAAGCTCCAACACCAAAGAATTTGAGGATTCTGTTTGGATGATTAGTATCCATATGCCCTATTGCCATTAATAATAAAGCAACAGAAGATACATATGGAATAATTCCTAAAATAAGCGAATTCCACAGTATCATTGACAAACTCAGCTTATAAGGCTTTGTGTTAGCTGCTACATTATCATAAGCGATAGAGATTATAGTTCCATCGTTTAGAACTGTGATTATTACAAGAGATATCACTGGCAAGGCAAAGGTATTAGGTACTTTATCACAATCTCCCTGGTTGCAATGCTTTTTGCTAGGATTAATTAATATCATTGTTGTAGCAAAAAATAGCAAAAGCTGCAAAGTGCAAGCTATTCTGTAGGTATAATAATTATTCAGTCTTTGGAACGTTTTTCTAGCTTCATGAACGGCTGCCATTATTACAGAAAGTCCTGGGTAGGTTAAAATAATATCAGAAGCAGATTTAGCAGCATCAAGAGCTCCATAAACAGCAATCCCTACATCAGCTTTTTTAAGAGCGGTTACATCATTTACATTTGAGCCCATGACTCCAACTTTGTAACCTTTTTCTTGTAAAAGCTTCACAATAATGTATTTATGCTCTGGAAATACCTCAGCAAAACCATCTGCATGATCCAGCACGTAATCAAGATTTTCCTTTTGCTCTTCAGTTGTGTCAAAACAGACAATTTCTCCATGATATATTTTGTCACCTAAATTTAAAAGCTTGGCAGTTTCTTTTGATATAGCCATTTGGTCGCCAGTTAGCAATTTAATACCAATTTGCATTTGAAATGCTTTTTCAATAGAATCTTTTGCATCTTCTCTAGGCGGGTCATATAGAGGAATTAGCCCAATCATGGACCATTTCCCATCTTTATTTGTCCTTGCGACGCCAATAGCCCTATACCCTCTTACAGAGAGTTCTTCTACTTGTTTAGTCACTTCATTTTCTATATCCGGATCTTGAGCCATTGCTAGGATTATTTGTGGAGATCCTTTGGTGCATTTAAACCTGTCTCCAGTACGGGTATTTTGGACTAAAACTTCACATCTTTTCTTCTTCGAGTCAAAAGGTATGAATTCTAGCTCATCATAAGCTTGAAAATTTATTCTGCATTTTTGTGTCGCATACTCGGTGATGCATTTATCAATTGGGTCTTGGGAGCCTGGAGTTCTTTTTGAGGCCAAGCCAGCTGATAAAAATATATCTTCTATTGTATATCTTCTTAATAATACAGGCTGTTGAGCAGTCAAATCGTTTCTGGTAAGCATCCCAGTTTTCTTTACGCAAAGCAAATTCATCCCTGCTAGTTTTTCTATTGAATTCAATCTTGTCACAATGGTTTTTTTAGATGCCATGGTATTTGCTCCGACTGCCAAAACAGTTGTGCATACCAGCTGCATAGCGATGGGAATTGAAGCAACTAAAAGCACTGTACAAATAGATAATGACTCCAAGATATCATTTCCTCTCACAAGTACAACAGCCAAAATAACTCCTACCAGTATTGTTGATACGATTAGCAAAGACAATGAAATCCAAAAATTGGCTTTTTCAAACGACGTTTTCTCATTTTTGACTATTAATTTCTGCTTTGACTTATATAAAAACGTCCTAATTCCAGTAGCCATCACAATCGCTTCCATTTCTCCTTTCTTACAAATAGAGCCTTTATACACCACTTGTCCTTCTCCTTTTTTAACTGGAAAACTCTCTCCAGAAATAGAGGACAAATCAAACTCGCAGCTGCCTTCGCCCAAAACTAAGTCAGCTGGCGCAATGTCTCCAATTTTAATTTTAATGCGGTCTCCAATCACGAGATCTTTTGATGCGACTGGCTCCCATCTCCCTTCTCTCTTCACATAAGTTTGGGGGAGCAGGCTGGTTTTAAGCCTCTTGATAGAAGTTCTTGATCCTCGATCTTGATATCATTTCATAATTCCATTAATAAACTGAAGTATTAAAAGGACAAAAAAGCTCACCCATGCATCTCTTAGGATTTCAAATGTAATTGCTGCTCATATCATTAATGGAATGGGACCCCACAGGTATCCGAGGTATCATAGACAAGATTTTTCACGCTTCTCTGGAAGGAGATTTGGGCCATCTCTTTGAAAGCGAAGAATAACTTCTTCAGATGAAAGTCCATCAGAGCCTGTATTAAGTTCAGCTTGTGTTTCGGGTGATAAGTCAAGTGCTTGTATTTCAGGTTCATGATTTTCAGCAAGTTTTGAATAATCACCCATAATATTGATAATTGATTAATATAAGTTTTTTAGTATTATTTCTTTATAAATAATCTTCTGAATAGCCTTTTTATATTTATTATTAATTATAGAACTTCAAGTGCTTGGTTCAAATTTCCAGTACTTCTGATAGATTTAATATGGATCTATTTTGGATAAGTAAAAATTGGTGTTTCAACTATATTTAATAATATAAACAAAATGCAGCAAATCCATAGAACTCGAAGACACGGTATTCTTGACCTAAACCAAGACTTGTTTAAAAAGCTTTGAAAAACTGATATTAAAACCAGTGAAACAGAGCATTCACCCGATATGGAGTCTTACCAGTCACATGAAGATTCTGCTCATAAAAGTCGAAGACTTTCTTATAAAGATAAAATAAGAGTTGCTCAAACTGCTGAAGAAAAATTATTTTTGAAAAAAGCACTTGATTTTCTTTCCAATATAAGGACAGGCCAAGAGCTGGTTCAGCAAAATGAACTCAATAGGAACAGAGCAAAATTAAAAATCCAAAGAAAGTCCTACAGAAAATTTTTAAACGACTATTCACCTGATAAGTATCCATCTGTAGATTTGTCTGATGCTCCTATGTGTATGCCGCCATCCCAAATGACAGATGCGCTAAATTATGAATTTCAGATGAAAAATCCTCAGCTAGGGCCTGGTCTAACTTTAAGTAAAATCGTTAACTTGCAGTACAGCTTAATACAAGTGCTTTGCAAAGATCTTGATATCGACGTATGAACTCTTGCAATGGCTTTTCGGTATTTTCATCGTTTGCTTTGTATCGGAGTAGTGACTCGACAAAATAGGAAACTCGTTGCCTACACTTGTGTTGTTTTAGCTTACAAATTTAACGAAGAAATTCACCTCAATCTTTCTAAGCTCAGACTTCAAGTATTAGTTCGTTCAATGTGCGATTTAGATAAAAAAACTAACTTAAAGCCAAGCGATATCTTTGAATATGAGTTTGAGGCCTATCGAAAACTTCGATTTAACTTAAATTGTGACGCTAGTGAGTTTGAAGAATATTTTTATAGGATATTAGAAAAACTCGAAATAGACCCAGAAAAATATCTTGGAGATGAGAATAAATGGAATGATGTAAATTAATATAATAAATATTATGAATATAATTGATGAACGTATGTTCAAATTTTTACTTAAATCTATTAGGACTTGGGGACCTTTTGAGTATTTGATGGCAGTTTTTGCAGCTTCGTTTAACAATGAGATACTTACCTATATTTGGATTATAGCTTTTGTAAGTGTGCCAATCTCTTACGGATCAATTTTAATATGCTGTTTACTTCCAATACTAATCTCTAAAGTAACAGAATACCTTAAGGGGAAATTGTGCAGAGAAAGACCGACACCTTATCAGCCACGAATTGAAGCTTTGATGTTTGAGTTTAGGAAAAATGACTCAAAATATTCAATGCCATCTTGCGATTCTGCCCAGGCTGCAGCGTTTTGAACTTTTCTATGTTGGCACACTTGAATACCTTGGTGAATTGGAGCGTTTATGACAATTGGAACAATGTTTTCTAGGGTCTATTATATGTGTCATTATCCTACAGATGGGTTAGTTGGAGCTTTCATAGGAATGACAATAGCTCTTCTTATGGATTATATTATATTAGGATAATTTTCTTAAGTTTTTTTAATTCAAAATCTGTTTAGATAAAATATTATACTGAAGAGAAACTATTAAATTAATTAAGCATTAATTTGAGAGCTACTATTTTGTTATTACAATTATGTAACCATTAAATGTATCTGGATTGAAAGGATGATAAATATTTTTTAAGAAAGCTTTCAAAGTTGCCATTATTTTAATTCGCTATTGAAGCATTGATAATATGTAAATTACATATGAAATCTATATCCCAAAGAAATGATAATGCAAGAATTTATACCTTTATTACTCCGAGAAATGCAAGAAACTTAAGCTTATTAACTGAGAAAGATCAAAATAAAGCAAGGCTCCACAAATACGCTTTATCTATTGCAGCAGATCAGAAGTTTACTATCCTGGATTCTTCACGAAAACAAAAAGACGATATTTCGCTTCCATACATACACAATAATCACAGATCAAATATATCGCCCAGATATAACAATGCCACAAATAAATCTTTAGCTAGCTCTCCTATTCGTACACCGGATAAACTTAACAACTCCAAGGCTTCAAGAAAAGCATCAATTCTAAAGTCTCAAGATTTGCAGGTAGCTAACGAAGATTTAAAATTTCCCATTGTATCTTCTCAAGCCTTGAAGCGTTACATGAACTCTTTGACTCCTTTTGAGCATGGAGAAATTTTAGAATACCCCAAAGTCTATTTCTTGGGTATAAATGCATCAAAAACTTTTTCAAATAAAACAGAAAAAAACTACGGATTTGACGACGAAAATTCTAACTATATTTTAATCGTTGGAGATCATCTAAACTACAGATATGAGATATTAGAAATCATAGGTGCAGGAAATTGCAGCCAAGTTTGTAAATGTTTTGACCATAAAACTAAAGAAATTGTGGCAATAAAAGTAGTCAAAAGTAAGCCAAAAATTTATAAACAAGGTGTAGCCGAAGCTAAGATTCTTCATGCTATAAAAGACGAAGATGAAAATGATGAGTACAATATTGTTAGGATACATGAATTTTTCTTATTTAGAAAACATATATGCATGGTGATGGAAATCTTGGATATAAGCTTACACACGATGATAAGGTCTAGCAAAACTATGGGATTGCCATTGGGAATTATTAAAAGAATAGCAAAACAAATAATTAGAGCATTAAAATTGTTGAGAAAATGCGGGATTATCCACTGCGACTTAAACCCAAAAAATATTTTGCTGAAAATGTACTCAAAATCTGAAATAAAGCTTATAGATTTCGGATCATCATGCTTTTCTTCTGATAAAAAATATAATATAGAGCAAGTGAAATATTATCGTGCTCCAGAAGTCATTTTAGGATGTTTGCATTCATATCCTATAGATATGTGATCTCTTGGATGTATTTTGGCCGAATGCTTTGCTGGGGTTCCGCTATTTCCCGGTGAAAATGATCATGACCAACTTTCCTGCATAATGGAGTTATTAGGCATTCCTCCTGATTCTTTAGTTTCCCAATCATCAATGAAAGATTCATATTTCAATTTATTTGGTGAGCCTATTCTCTACCAAAAATCATACAATAAGCCTAGAACTCCTGGGAGTGTTTTATTGATTGATAAAATAAAAACAACAGACTTACGATTTTTAGATTTTTTAGAAGGTAAGAAATAAATAGAATGTCTGCGGTATGATCCCGATAATCGACTCACCCCAAGTAAAGCTTTAAAGCATCCTTGAATATCTGAAGTTATAAAAATTTAAATATATTAAATTGTATAGCCTATATAAATCTTTTAATTTTGCACAATATTATTAATTGAATTGACTTTTCTAAAATTGAATAGCAATATAATTAATTTTAAGTTTTAATTTTGTTTAAAATAATCACTTATTAAACTTTTCATATTCTGCCATTTTTGATGGGCGAGTAATTATGTAATGAGAATGTTATTCTAAAACATTTATCTTATTTTACTCAATCAAATTATATAAAATTCAAAAGTAGTTGCAACTTCTTTCCCACAATATTTGTTTTCATATTTAAAAAATCATGCTTTTTATTGGACTTACATTGGCTGGAGAATGATGGTACTTATCATACAGCCTATCAACTCTGTCTTCTTCTACAATTCTCCAGTTTTTTTCATCAATCCCATAGCTCCTCGGAGTTTTAATTGCTTTCGCATACTCCAACTCGATTATTCTTTGTTGTAAAGCTAAGAGTCCAGTGCGTGCCAATGTGCTTCTGGCTCCCAAATTTTCAAGCCTGAGAAAGTCCTCATCGCACTTAATCTTAATTGAAAGCTTTTCATGGTCATTTTGAATATGTTTAACAGTCGGCACATCACAATTTTCTTGCTTCTTTTCTGGATTATTCAGTTTCCCCAAGCTCTTCCCTGGAACATGTGATAAACTTTTCAAATGTTTATTTTTTTTGACTCTGTGGCCGACATGGTTACTTTTAAGGTAAACTGATTTTAGTTGGGTTAAACTTTGCGACATTTAATTATAAGAAATATATTACAAAGTATCATCTATAGAATCATAAATAGTAGTCTCTTGGTTCATCTGTTCTTCAAGCGGTATTAGAACTCTATCTTTTTCTGAAACCGTTGCCAGCCACTTTATGACATCACTTAAAATTCCGCGGCCTTCAAGATCGAATAGGCTTGAAATAATTTCAATCGCAGAGCTTCGGCATGAGCTCTTAAGCATTGACTCCAGTTCTGCAGCACTAAACTGTCGCAGGACTTGTCTTCTTTGTTCTTCATATTCGTCCGTTGGGGTTCCTACAAGTCTTCGTCTTCTTTCTTTCATTTCGATTAGCCTACTTTCAAGCCTTTGCCATAGTCTGTTATTGCTTCCTCGACGTATATCTGACGTATGCCAGACTTGATGGGTGATAAATTTCTCAATACTGCGTTTTCATTGAGGTTTTAATTTATCTTCTTTTAAAGCTTTCACTGCATGGCAGAGTCTAGAAATGTATTCAATTAGCACGTCATCACCAGTTAGCAGAACTTTTTCATTTGATTTTGGCTTTTCTGAGCTGACTTGACGTTCATGTCTTTTGAGAAGTTTCGGTGTAACCGCCAATTCAGGAGTTTGGATGCTACTATAAATGGGGGTTTTTCTTGGTAGTGATTCGGTATATAATACTGAATATAGATATCTGTTAACTAGCTTAATAGGCTCCATATAGCCATCATAGAATTCAGAACCTCTAGATGGATAAATTCTTATAAAATGTCCTCGGCGTTTGTATTCTTCAAGAGTGTCTCTTAAAATTTCTTTAAACTTTGCACTCTGTATAAAAGGAACTTTTCTACCAGGACTAGCTGTTCTGTTAGAAGCATCTGACTTTGTTTGCATTTTAAGTCTGTTTTGTAGTTTATTAATAGATTCTCTTTTTTTATCAAATGGTCGGATTCCCATCAAATTGAAAGCATCTATTAGCAAATTAGATTTTATATGGGTATCTAGTGGAGAGTCAGTAGCTAATGAAGGGGATAAATTTACTTCTAATAGCCATGGCTTTAAGTTAGAATCAAGAATTACATCAAATCCAAATAAATCAAAGCAGTTTTTCGAGTTCAAATTGAGTTTTTTCACTTCTTCCGTTACAACTTGCTCTGATGAAATTACTGTTTTTATGATTAGATCATAAATTTTGATCCAAACTGAGCTTACATCAATTCCAGCAGTTTCTAAATGCCTCATAAGGGCTGATAGACTTCATTTATGCCCTATATCGTCACACTGAGCATCTTGGTTTTGTATAAACTTATCATTTTTCTTATTTAGTGAATAATTAGTCAGATGGCTAAACCTATTTTTCTTTTGTGACAGCGAATAAGGCTCACTAGCGAACCTTGCCAATCCTTCTTCATAAACATAAATTCTTAAAGGCTCATAGCATGTAACCAGCACATAAATTCTCATATCAAATTTCAAATCATTTATTAGCAGCGGATTTTCAATATATTGAGAGATAATGCAAGGCTCATCAATTGGCACTTCATTTATTGAATCAATTAAATATATTCCTCTGCCTTGTGATGAAGCTGGAGGCTTTATTATTCACTTTGCGCTCTTTTCATTATGAAAATGTGCATAAAAATCAGCGAACTCATCAGGTAGCACATAAGTATCTGGGACGAAATTAAATGCTTTGTACCCATATTTTTCTTGCATAGACACTATAGATCCGCATAAATTGTCTTTTCTTGTAATTTCAGTTGAATTCGGAAAATGGTTGATTCTTTGGAACTCGTTTAAGTTTTGATAGAGAAAAGTCTTGGCAGCTCCACATGACCAAAGGATACTTCAGTCGTGTGAAATAGTCTGGATTAATCCAGCAGTTTCCAAGACTTTTTTCACTATTTTTATATCTGCCTTATAAAATTTATAATAAACTTCTTGTCCTAGAGGCTTCGCATCTCGGAAATCTATAGTTGGAACTCTATATTGTGTAGACTCAGTAAGCTCGTCAAGCAGCTTGTCTCACCTCGATTCCATATATTCTATATACGGAGAAGTGTTTGAAATTGTAAATAAACCTTTTCGGGGTTTTCCAGTCCCTTCAATTGTTAATCCTTCCCATTGGTTTTTGGACGACTCTCGAGGTCCTCTAATTGTTTGAGTTTTTGGAGCAACGGAAACATAAGAAAATTCTGATTTATCCATGAGTATAATTAGAAATGTAAAATATTTTCTATAAAGCAAATTTATTTGTGATTTAAATTTAGATTATTATGCTCTCTAGATTTAATTTCATATTTATAAAATGATTCCAGTTGCTAAGAAAACCGAATGCGTCAAGGTTGCTGTGAGATGCCGCCCTATGTCAAATGACGAAATTAGAGACGCGCGTCAGTGCATTGTCACAGTTGACAGTAATCGTGGAGAAATGACAATTAGAAACCCCAAAGCTGATGCATCAGAACCCATCAAGGTATTTACATATGATTGCACCTATGGCTCTGACTCAGCTCAAGAACAAGTCTACCTTGACACCGGCTATCCAATTGTTGAAAACGTCATTGAAGGCTACAATGGTACTATATTTGCCTATGGCCAGACAGGAACAGGTAAGACATTCACTATGGAAGGAAGAGATGAGCCTAGTGAGCTTCGAGGTATTATTCCGCGTTCCTTTGATCAAATCTTCTATACAGTTGGTCAGAACCCTTCTAACGAGTTTTTGATCCGTGCTTCTTTTCTAGAAATCTATAATGAAGAAATCCATGATTTGCTTTCCAAAGATTATAATGCTAAGCTTGACGTCAAAGAAAACCCTGAAACAGGGTTTTATGTAAAAGATTTGAACTTATTCGCTGTTAAAAGTGTTGATGAAATAAAAGAAGTCATGAACGCAGGAAGACTCAATAGACATACAGGTCAAACAGCAATGAATAAGGATTCGTCAAGATCCCATTCTATTTTTAGCGTTGTAGTGGAGAGAAGTGAGACTGGAAAAGATGGGGTGACACATTATAGGGTCGGAAAATTAAATTTAGTTGATTTGGCTGGGAGCGAAAGACAAAGCAAAACTCAGTCAAGTGGAGAAAGACTGAAAGAAGCTACGAATATCAATAAATCGCTGCTCACCTTAGGAAATGTCATTTCTTCTCTTGTTGATGGAGCTTCCTCTCACATCCCATACAGGGACTCAAAACTTACCAGACTCTTACAAGATTCACTGGGAGGGAACACAAAAACCCTTATGATTGCAAACATTGGCCCAGCTGATTGGAACTATGATGAAACCATAAGCACCTTGAGATATGCCAACAGAGCGAAAAATATCCAAAATAAGCCAAAAATCAATGAAGATCCTAAAGATGCCCTTCTCAGGGAATATCAAGATGAAATTGCAAAATTGAAAGCTGCTTTAGAACTCCATGGAACTGGAGGAGGTGGACAAATAGGCATCCCAGGCATGCAAATGAGAGGTCGCCAAGAAGTTATTGAAGTAGAAAAGCACGTATACGTTGAGGACCAAGAAAAGATAAGAGAAGTTGAAGCAAGGCTTGAACGTGAAAAGTTAGAAATCGAACAAACCGCCCAAGCAGAAATCCAGAGAATTGAGGCACAAAAGAATCTCGCAGAAGACGAAAAAGCAAGACTTATTGAAGCTTTAAAACAAAAAGGAGAGCATAAAAGAAAAGCAAAAGAAAAGCAGCAAAGACTTTTAAAGAAGCTTAAAGAAATGGAAGAAAAAGTCTGTGTGGGCACTCAGATCATGGAACAAGCTGTAACCCAAGAACAAGAGCTGCAGAAAGCCAAACAAGAAGTCGAAAAAAGGAGAAAGCAAGAAATGCTGCTAGAAAGGCAGCTGAAAGAAAAAGAAGAGCTCAATTTCCAATTAGTCGACAAGTTTAACTCTTTGCAAGAAGAATTAGATACGAAAAATAAAAAACTAAAAAAATTGTGGAGCAAGTACCAGAGCACTGCAACTGATTTGAGAGATATGAAGCAAGAAATACAAAAGGAAAAAGAAGACATGATGGACACTATTAGGGTGCTAACTCAACAGCTGAAATTAAAAAGCACACTGATAGAAAATTTTGTGCCAAAAGAAGAATCAGAAAAAATAGAGAAAAGAGCACTTTGGGACGAAGCTGAAGATGATTGGGTTTTGCAGCCTCTTAAGGCTGCTTCTAAGCAAGTGAACTCAAAAAGACCTCAGAGTGCTGTGGGTCTTAAGCAGCCAACTTCAGAATACGCCAGAATTGCGAGAGGCTTAGGTGACGCAAACACTCGTTTCAGGCATGAAAACATCATCACATTGGATTTAGATCTGCCAGAAAGGACAACAGAAGACTATAATGGAATTGTTTCAGATAAACTTAGAAACATTATTACCAGCATCCTTAACGATATAGAAAGCGATACGTCATTTGTCCCAATAGAAAGCTACTCCTTTGCTGTTGAAGACGAAAGAAGATCTTCTGGTGGTAAGAGACCTGGAAGTGCTGCTAAAAGGCCTGGAACTGCAACCAGGAAAAAAGAAGGTGCTGAGCCCAGACCACCTTCATCTCAGAATAAAGCAAGAAAAGGATAATAATTTCATAACCCAAGTTGATTATTATTGAATAGTAAATTAATTAGCTTAAGACAGCATTTTGGTGCGATGAATTTCTGAAAACTTGGTATGGGTTACTGGGAGTGCTCTTCTCATAGATTTAAAGCAGGTTTGAGGTATTTGCTCATATAGTGTATGCATTCCTCTATGTACTTGGTCTTCAAACTCAAAAATAGCCCTACTCACAGCCTGAGAAAAAGCTTCATCGTCATCTCCTACAATATTTTTGCTGAATTCTTTCTTTTGGTCCAATTGCAAGTTTCCTTCTTCAAAATAGTGGGCTCTTATATGGATTTCTCCATCTAATTTTGTGCCAGCGATTTTCCAATTGCTAATCCACTCTCCAGTTCACATATTTCTTAAGTTCAAAACTGGAGAAGCTATAAATATAGAAAAGCCTTCTTCTGTGCTGAAAACTCTGGCTTGGGCCGTTTCTGAGAAATGCTGACTGATATATTGATCAAGCTTGGATTGGATAGCTTGAGCTCTGCTACTTTGAGGCTCAATTTCTTCAACAGATTCGGCTTCAAAAGTATGGGTGTTGAAAACAAAGCTTTTTGACAGCTTAGGATCAGTAAAACGGTTTCCCGCTCTTCCTTGAAGAGTGAGCATGGCTTGGCTGTCGTTAATAGCAACAGTTGTGCCATGAGAAGCTAAGCATTCGACAAGAGTGTCTTGAATTGTTTCTTGCTCTAATATTTCTTCTCCAATAATCACTTTTAAGTCGTTTAAAACTTCTTTGAGTTCTCCTACAGGAGTGTTTCTGAGAAAATATTGAATCACTCTTAGCTTGACTTCACTCCCTTCCATATTATGTTTAGGATTGTCAGGCGCTTTATTATTAGAGTGCCTCAAGAGCTTCTTGAAGCTTCTTTTTGCAGGTCTTCTGGGCCTGGAGGGCAAAATGTAAATAAAGTCAGTACAAAAGTAGATCTTAGGTTTTCAGTTGACGACGCAACATGACTTCCAGAAAATGTGAAAGATCGACTGAAAGAATTATATCACAATTCCATCAATAAAGAAGGAGAACTCTTTGTGACTTCTCAGAGATTTAGGGACCAAAAGCATAATTTAAAAGATGCTATTCAAAAAATCCAAGAGATGGTTGATGAAGCTGAAAAACCTGTGATTGTAAGAGTAAAGACTGAAATATTTAAAGAGGAGGATGAAGTTAAGGAAAAGAGAATTTCAGAAAAAAAGAAAAGAAGCGATATCAAGAAAAGTAGACAAGGGAAGGGCAGTAGGTTTGAGCCAGCCTAAAATTCACAAATAATAGATTTAGTTAGGAATATTGAATGAGATTAATTTGATTTTTGTGCCCAAGGATTATTTGACACCAATGATTGCTTTTTCATATATCCAAAACGAATATATTTAGTGGCACAATGAATTATTTTTTAAGCTTAACTAATGATAATTATTATTTATCTTTTTTTGTGAATTACTTGATTTCGAGCAAAAATTGTCTGAAGGAGTCATTGAAATAGTCTGGATAAAAAACTTCACTTTTCCATCAACTTTAAATCCGTTCCAGAAACAGAAAAAGCTTTATATCCTTCATTGAGTCTGCCAGGGACAAATAAATCAGTCACAGTCATTTCATTTGTAGTTAAAGTTCCTGTTTTGTCACTACAAATGACTAGTCTTCTTACAATTGCGCTTCTCTGAGCCATCCTTCTTTTTCCGAGTGCTAAGCAGATAGTGATTACACCAGGAAGCCCTTCAAGGACAGAAACTACAGATAGAGTAATAGCAATTTTGAAATAATAAGTAGCTCCTCTAATAGGATTACCATGAGCTTCATCGAAAAAGTTTCAGAAGTTCATGATCCACACCAATGCACAGATCCCGAAAATTAATTTTGCTAATAAATTTCCAAATTCATCTAGCTTTTCTTGCAATGGTGTGCTTTCTTCATTAGCTTCAGTAACTTCTTTTTCATTTTCCCCATTTCTGTTGTCATTCCAATTTTAACAACAACTCCTAGGGCACTTCCAGCAGCAATAATAAAAGATGAGAAAGCAATGTTGGTTTTATCTTGCAAAACTACATCTCTGTGACCAAGTGGGCCTGTATGCTTGGCAATGTCTTTAGTTCTCCTGTTAAATGCGATTGGTTTACTCTAAACGAAGACGTTAGCAATTTTAAAACTCTGACATCAGCCGGAACTTTTCTGCCTACTGTCATCTCCACAATATCTCCAGGAATTACTTCTTTTGCAAGTACAGTCCTCCAAGATCCACTTCTAAGAACTTTTCCGTGCTCTGGCATGAGATCTTAGAGCTTCTAATGCTGCTTCTGCATTTGATTCTTGCCAAACTCCGACAACAGCATTTGCGATCAAAATTAAAAGAATTACAATTGGTTCAATGTATCCTACAATCCCTGACTCCCCATCTAAAAATGCAATGATAGTTGAATAATAGCAGCCACTAAAAGAATGATAACCATAAAATCTATAAACTATTCCAGAACCATTGAAAGCAAACTTTTCAATTTAGCCTTTTTAAGCTCATTCCATCCATATCTTTTCCTTAGCTAATCAATAGACTCTTCACTTAGTCCTAATTCTGCATTTCTGTTTAAGCTTTTTATCAATGCTGCGTCAGAAATTGTGTGTCAGGAGACTAATTTTTGACTTAACTCTTGTGTAATCACGCTTTCCTGCATATTTATTATATGCGATTTATTATAAATTTGCAAAGTTGATAAAAAATAGAAAATCAAATATTAGAAGATTTAGGATTATTGCTTTTAAATTCAAATTTATAGATGATAATTATCGAACTGTATTTTATTATTTTCAAGCTACAACAATTGCTGTAGGCATATATAAAAGTCAATATTACTTTAATTGAAGAGCAAGTTTTGACTCAATGTGAAAAATAAACAAATTTCTATTAAATTATTTTTTCCATGCTAACTATTTATGTAATAAAATCCTTAAAATTTTATTTATTGAACAGAAATGCTAAAAGATTATTTTTAGGATCTCAAATCATGCATTAAAATAAGGTTACATAAAAGTTAGAATAAGTCATTTTCTTTATAAATCTTATATAAGTGCATTGAAAGAAAACCAATTATTTAATATAGAATGATTTATTATTGTAATTGTATTAATTTATTTCTTGGCTGTTTTTCATGATTGTTGATCTTAAAATTACTTAA